>CAUYPK010117861.1:0-10135 GCA_963574355.1 Loris lydekkerianus
ACTGGGAAAATGCCAGGAAGGCTATGTTGAATATTGGGATGAAAATGTGTCAAATGGTTTATGAAGCTAGTATATGATGCCCCATGATCATATCAATGTACACAGCTATGATTTAATAAAAAAAAAAAAAAAAAAAAACAAATGCACTTTCACCAAAACATCTAGTAAATTTAGAGACATGTGCATTCTAAAAATATAATTCAATAGTTAAATGTGAAAAAAAAAAAAAAAGAAAGAAACACGGTGTGGTGAACAGTGGCAGAAGTAAATTCCCAATCAAACCTCACCGGCAGGCTCCTCGCCCTGCCACAGGCATGAGCTGACGCAACTGGGCTTCACACTCAGACCGTTAGGAGCCACGGTTTTTCAGACACAAGAAATTACTCTACATTTTACCACAGTTGAGTGTTAGGGAAGTTCCCAAGGCTGGATGCCAGGGCTTCAAAACTCAACCACATGGTGAAACAGTGCCCGGGGACACTGCGGGGGGCTGTGCCCCTCACCTGCTCCCTCTGCCTGCCTGGGCTGCACCCAGAAGCCAAGCTTGGTCATAGACGTGGGCCCTGCAGGAGCACGAGGGCTCTTTGCAGCCCCCATCCTGTGTCTCCCACAAAGGAGAATGTCACCCAGGTCTTCCCGCCTCAAACTGCATCCCACAGGCCCCTGCCTGCAAGTAAGCTGCTCCTGGACACTCTAATAAAACATCCTTTACTTATATCCTCTGCACCTGTCATTTACAGAGCCAAACCCCACCCCATGTCATGAATATTTTTATTCAGAAACAAAGGGTTGGGTCCCAGGCTCTGCATTGTACCTGCACTAATTTGGACAAGTGACCCCACTTTTATGCACCTCAATCTTCTCACGCTCCCAAATGGGGACAAAATTTCGTAAGTGCTACTCAGAATTGTACAAATACAAAGCCAGTTACATTGCACTTGGTAAACACCTAACACAGGAAGTACCATTATTACTGTTTTATCAAAATAACTAATACCTATATCTGCATTCCAAAATGCTGCAGTGATCTAGGGATAAAACTTTATAATTAAAATTATAAAACAATTCCCTTAGTTCCCATATATAATGACTCCAATAATAAAACTTTTAGATAATCTGAGTTTGGAATTGTTCAAAAATTTCATACTTATCACGGAGTAAGATGAAGTCCTAGTGTAATCAGAAATATGTCATAACACTCACCATAAACATAAAATTATTCCTCTATCTTTGTACAACTGACTACTTAGACACAAATAGTGGAGAATTGAACTATGGTAAAGGATGCTACTGAAAGGTAGCCACAGTTTTCCACACCACCGCAACTGAGATTCCTCACGTAAGCACAGGAGTCTCCATTACTACAGTTCCCAGGAACCAGCACTGTCTTCAGAAAGAATTCAAGGTTGTAGTTCACTCTTCACAGTTGAGGTTTTAACTCAGCACTAAGCTTCCAAAGTTCTCATGTTCTTTTTGGGTGGATGCTTACATCACACAACTGTTGCTCTGCAGAGGGTAGCGAGGGTGTTGAAAATTCTTGGTGCAGAGAGAAGACATTTGAAGAGTAAGGACATGATGGTGCTGGTCCTGGATATAAAGAAGGTGATGATAATGGTGATTATGAGAAGAAGAGTGATAACAAAGGTCATGATCGTAATAATGAGGGTGATGGTAGTGGTTATGATGCAGTGATGATGGGACAGTGGTGATTGTGGTCATAGTGGTGATGATAATGATGCTGATGATAATGGTGGTGATGATGGAGATGTTGATGGCCATGGTGGACATGGTGATGGTCGTGATGGGAGGGTGATGATGGTGATGGTGCTCATGGCAGTAGTTATGGTAGTAGTTATGTTGTTGATGATGATGGTGGTGATGATGAAGATGTGGATGGCGATGGTGGACATGGTGATGGTTGTGATGGGAGGGTAATGATTGTGATGGTGCTCATGGTAGTAGTTATGTTGTTGATGATGATGGTGGGGACGATGATTACGATTTTGATGATGATGGCAACAGTGATGGCGATAATGATGGTAGCTAATGTCTGATGTGTTCTTACCACTTATGATCAACAGACTTGGTTCTAAAGGCTTTGTACATCCATGTATGGCCTTCTTTAATCCTCCTGAAATCCCTCTGGTGCAGAGATGATTATTATTCCTATCTTACTGCAGAGAATTCAAGGACTTAAAAGGTTAGAAAAAGTGCCCCAGGATACCTCCAGCACCCACTTTTACTAACTTGAGCGCCATAATATTGAAACAATAAACAATAGTGTCAAGAACAGACAGAAGTCAGGAATTGCTGAGTTGCCACTCAGGTGTTCTCAGCCATTGGCACCTGCATCATCTTCCTCACCTGGGAGGTGAGGCTCACCTGGGCTTCAGACAGCAAGCAGAGAGCAGGGCTACCACGAATGCCTGAGGTCACACTTGGCACACCAACCAACCACACTAGCTTTGTGCATTCTGAGTTTGCCTCTTCCCTGCCAACCACTGCAGTTTCCCTGCCTTCTCAGACATTCCTAACAATAGCTCTAGCACTGCACCCAGAGGAGCAGACAGCAGGATTTAATCCCAGTGCTGATTCAGTCTCTTAATGTGACCCAGGGCACATGGCCAAGCTTCCCCAAGGTTCACGTTGCTCAGTCCATAACCATTTTCCTGTTTATATCTCAGGAATTCTGTGCATGCAGTGCTGTCTCTGGGTGAAAATCTCTCAGCTGCCAAGTCTGCAGATCCCACCCACATTCATCTTCAATGTGATGCCTCCTCCTCCTCCTTGGTGGCCACTGTGTCTTAAAACACACACAAATCGCAGAGTCCTTCCACACCCTTCCAGGTTTCTCCTCTTCCACAGCACCTATCACCATCAGATATAGGCTATGCTCATTTGTTTTTTGTCAGTCTACATCCACAAAGATATGTGGCACATGGGAAGGGACTGTTGTCTGCTGGGCTGATCTGGAGGGTTGTCAGACACATGGTTGTTAGCACCACCACGCTCTGAAGGCTCCCTGACAATTCCTGTGTTGGAAGCTACACCTACTATAGAAGTTGAAACGGTTGTTAACATCTTTACACATGGAAAACTTCAGGGGAATTCATTCATGGCTTTTTAAAACGTTTTAGGAAGAAATATTATCAATTCCCCACAAACTCCTCTAAAAAACAAGAGACAACACCTTTTAACTTATTATGGTCAGCATTACCCTAACACCAAAACAAGATAAAAATTTATTTTTTATTCAAAAAAAACTATAAACCAATATTTCTTGTAAATATAGATGCAAAGATGACTAACAAAAATTTTTGCAATTCAAATTCAACAAATCTGAAAATGGTAATGTATTATAACTAATGAGGTTCACCTGAAAATGCAAGTTGCTTTAAAGCTGAAAAAAGTAGGTAATGTAATCCTTCACATTAACAAACAAAAACATCCACATGATGATCGCAATAGACACAGAAAATGCATTGAACAAAATCCAAAATTCATTAGTGACTTTAAAAACTCTCTGAAAACTAGAAATAGAATAAAACTTCCCAGCCCGATAAAGGGTATTTTCAAGCAACCACCATCTCAACAAAACCACAGCCGACACTATACCTGACGGTGTGTACCACGAGGCATGTTCCACCATACATCACAGGAATGAGCAGGACGTTTGCCTCTAACACTGTATTCAGCATGGCACTGAGGGTTTACATGTATGTGTACATGGATATGGAGAGAAAAGTCATACAAATTAGAAAAAAATTAAAATCATTTTTTATACCTCACTAAAACTACTGAATAGAACTGATAAGCTGGTCGCACCCATAGCTCAATGGGTAGGGTGCCAGCCACATACACCAAGGCTGGTGGGTTCAAACCCAGCCCAGGCCTACTAAAACAATAATGACAACTGCATTAACAGCAAAAAAGCCAGCAGACGCCTGTAGTCCCAGCTACTTGGGAGGCTGAGGCAAGAGAATCACTTAAGCCCAAGAGTTGGAGGTTGCTGTGAGCTGTGACGCTGCAGTACTCTCCCAAGGGTGACAGCTTTAGACTGTCTCAAGAAAAAAAAAAAAAAAAAAACCCTGATAAGCTATTTGAGCATAATTGCAGGAAAAAAGGTGTAAGGTCAATACAGAAAAATTTAATATTTCTATATACAAGCAATGAATAATAAGAAACTTAAATTTTAAAAACACCATTTACAAAAACACAGAAAATCACTGAACATTTAGATATAAATTTGACAAAAGTTAATGACCCATAAAATAAAAACAAAAACACTGTTTGGAGATATCAAAGAAGACCCCAATAGATGGGGAGATATATCCATTTTCACAGATCAGGAGATTCACTTTTGTTAAGACAGCAATTTTTTCCATATTGGTTAAGACTCATCAACCTGATTCTGAAATTAGCTGGAAACTATAAAACCCTAAGTAGCCACAATAATCTAGAAAAAGCACAAACTCAGAGCCTTCTGCTGTGGGCGTCAGGTTTATGATGAGGCTACAGTAATTAAAGACAGTACGGTATTTGCATAAAAAGCCAAATATACAAATAGAACAAAATGGACAATCTTAAGACAGATTTGCACATGTGAGGTGAACGGATTTTTTTAAAGGGATAAGGTTTTCAGCAGAATATGTGGGAACATTTAGACAACAACTTGCAAAACATAACTTTGGTTTTTACCTCATATCACAGACAAAGCCACCTTGAAACTGAAAAGGTAAAACTTTAAAACTTGTTGAAAAAAAAATAAAAAACTCTAAGTATTTTGTTTTAGTAAAGATTCCTTAAATGCTTTCACAAAATGCACAAAGTATAAGAGAAAAAAGTAAATAAATTGTACTTACCAAATTAAAAAACAGTTGCTCTTCAAAACTTAGAAATATCAAAATTCAAGTCATAAATTGGTAGAAAAATATTTGCAAAACCTGCATTTGATAAAGGATTTATGTCGAAACACTTCTCATAGGAAGTAGTAAGATGATAACACAAAAAGTGGTCAAGATATCTACACAGATATCAAAGTAGAAAAATGGCTATTGAATAAGAACATGAAAAGTTATTCACCATCATTAGTCACGAGTCAAATTGAAGATAAAATCAGAATGAGACACTATTAAATCACCGCAGGATGATTAAATTTAAAGAGACTGGCCACGCCAAGAGTTGGCGAGGACACGGAAAGTGGGTCTGCCGCACATGTTGGGTGGGAATGTCGACGGCAGGAGTGCTCCAGAAGACAGTTTGGAAGCTTTAGAAAGAGTTACACCTGCTGCTTTATGATGAGACCGTTCCGCTCCTAGGTGTGTTCCCCAAAGAAATAAAAGCATACAAAAATTTAAACATGAACGTTCACCACAGCTTTATTTGTAATGGCCAAGTAGTAGTAATAACCAAATGCTCATCAACACGTGAACGGAGGAATAAATGCCGGTGTTTGCACACCATGAACTATTATTCGGTAGCACAAAGTTGCAAACTATTGAGGCATTCGACACACAGCAGAATCTCAAAAGAATTATGCTGACTCAAACAAAAAGCCAGGACAAAAGAGTCAGGGCTATGCATTTCCATTTTTTTATAACATTCTAGAAATCGCAAGCCAGCCCATTGTGACAAAAAGCAGATCGGTGAGGCCCAGGGTGGCATGGGGCAGAGGGGGGTCACAGAGGAAAGCTTTGGGGTTGTGGGTAAGCACCATTCATTCCGGTGTGATTTCACATGTGCCAGGACTCATGAAACAGACATTTAAATATAAACACGTGTACTTTACTGGATGCCAATTATACCTCAATCAAGATATTAAAAAGAACCTGAAGTCTAAATAAAGCCCACAGTGGGTAAGCCCACATGCCCCACTCAAACCCACCTGTAGTGTAAGAGGGGCAGGGACTGGGTGTTAGGGGTGTCCAGCAGGCTCCAGGCTCCTGCCCTTGCCTGGCCCTATCCAGGTGGAACCTCCCAGCCTCACCAGGTCCAGGCTGTTGACAGCCAGGATTATGGCTCTCAAAGGGCCTGGGATTCTGTGACAACGGCTGCCAGCTCATTCATTCCAAGGTGGGGGAAGCCCTGGGCCAGACCTGTTTCCTCTGCCACAGGGGGTCTGGGCCACATGGGGTCTGTTGCAGCCGCAGGAGGATGGAGCTGCCCATCAGGTGCCCGCCTGGTTCTCACAAATGTCCTCCACCACACAACTAGGATCTCGCCTCTCCTCTGTGCCCCGTCCACTAGTGTCTGTTCCCACAAAAAAGTACATGTGTGGGTGACTCCAGCCTGGGGCTCGCCCTCCTCGGAGTGGGGTCGGGGGCTGCCTCCTAACAAGACACCTTGATGTCATTTTCAGAACCACTGCTCTGTGGCGCTGCTGGGTTTTTAGGGCAGAGCTCAACCATCTAGGACTCCTTCACAGCACTTGTTTCATATGCCAGCACACTCTGTGCTCAGCACCACAGACATCACCCAGAGTTACCTCCCCATTATTCAGATGGGACGTTGGGCACCTGCTCATGGCCCCAGGACGGACCCCCCAGCCCCCCAGAGCACGGCTGCTGCCAGAGTCCAGCTCTGAGCCCTACATCCAAGGTTGTCCCTGAACTTCTCCTACAGCAGGGAGGCGGGGGGCTTTTCCAGAGTTTTAGCTGAAAGGGAATTTTTTATTTTAAGAATTCACATCATCCCCACCATAACCACAAGTAAGTGAAGCATGTCATTAATTACAGTACATGCTAATTAACTTAGAGGTCAAGTATCTGCCTTAACTGTAATAACTCACGTAACAAGTGCCTCACGTTTCTGTTCTGCTGGGTCTCGGTTCACCCTCTGCACCATGGAAAGGATTCCCAGTGGCCTGAGGAGCCAGCTTTCCTCCCCAGAAGAGGATTTCTCGGACGAACGTCTTCAGAGACACACACACACTCCTGGGGGACTGCGCGGGGGCAGAGTCAGGAGTCTGCTGTGTCCCTCCCTTCTGGTGCAGCTCTCTGGCCCTCCTGCTGGACGCAGTCACCTTCGGGGCCTGGGGATGGTCTCAGTTCCAGCAGGTGCTGTGGTATTCTGTCCACTGGGGCTGTTGAAACTGCTATCACTGAGGGTGCGTGGAGTGGAACTTGCTGTTTGCAGGGCTGTGCCCTAGAAGGCATTGGTGGATGCCTGCAACTCCATGCTGCCTGGACACCCATCCTGAGCCAGGCTCAGCCACCCTTCACAGTTACCCAGTCACTCCCATAGGGCTTGAGGGGTGGCCAGACAAAAAAACTTAGAGACGTCCCTCCTGCCTGGCTGACTGGGCTCCCTGCTTTCCCCTGAGGGGAACTTTCCTCAACCGTCCCTCCCTCCTGAGCTCACTGTGGCCACCAGACCTACTCCTACCCTCCAGGATTATGAGTAGCAAATACTCTTAACTTTCGCATGTGATTGTGGGATCAAGAGCCACACCACAGTGCTACTGTCTGGGATGGAGGGGCTGAGCTGGCAGACCTCTGGCTCTGGTGCCTGCTGGAGACGGTAGGCACTGCCAGGTTGGTGCTTGATTTCTCCCTGTGCCCTTTGCCGAGGTCCTGCCTGGCCTTAGGAGGGCACTTCCAGGCAAACCACAGACAGAGCAACTGGGGAAGTGGCCGGGCCATGCAGCACATGGGGGCTGCACCCAGAGGGCCTCAGCCTCCCAGTGGGGCCAGACCTTCCCCACCCCCACAGACCCAGGGCCAGGCCTTCCCCACCCCCACAGACCCAGGGCCAGGCCTTCCCCACCTTCACAGACCCAGGGCCAGGCCTTCCCCACCCCCATAGACCCAGAGCCAAGCCTTCCCCACCCCCACAGACCCAGGGCCAGGCCGCCACATCGCCCCCTCCCCCAGCCCTGCAGTGGGGCACCCTCCTCTACCTCCCCCGTCAGCGCTGTCCTTATGTTTATGCACTCGGGAAATTGAATTCTATTAATATCAGGTTATACTGTTTTTATTACTTTAGCCGATGTCACCAACAATTAAGGGGCTCCAAAATGCACAAGCACCATCTTTGGTCAGAAAACACCATGTTCCTCCCTCAGAGGACAGTGAGGGGAGGAAGTGGACATAAAGACATGAAGTGCTGAGCTTGCTCTGGGAGTCACACACACCCTTGATGACGGTCATTTGTCTGCCAGGAAGCGAGAGGCCCGAGCTCAGTCGCAGTGAACAGCCAAGCTCATCTCTGCGGGGGCCGCTCTGAGATTCCCCCCCAATCCTCCCAGGCCCATGAGGAACGGCAGGTACCAGTGGGGGCGACTTGCAACAAAGCCCCAAGTCTGGGTGGCAGCTGTCTTCCCCACCCCAGGACACAAACTCTCAGCACAGGGCTCTGTCCTCCACCAGCTGCTCATTTCCAGAAGCCTTTGTCCAGAAGGACAGGCCTCCGATTTAAACTCTGCACCCAAGTCAGCTGTGAAGCAGGTTGGTTTCCACTGAGCCTCACAAACCTGTTCACTCACCCCAGCACTAATTCACTCTGATTGTGAAGAGAAAACACAAACCCGACCACTTCAAGGCAAGTTACTAAAAACAAGCAACTGAGACAACTACCTGGAAAGCTCAGCCTCTTTGACCTTGGCATTGGGAAAGTGGCACATTCGGGGTCGGAAGATGAGAAGGCAGATGCAGGGGCCCTGGATACCCCAGGTCCTTATAGGGCTTTGGGCTTGGGGATCCTGCAGTTTGTTAAGGTTGAAAGTGACCGATTCCCATTAACATTCGAGAAGCAAACTCAAGGGGGTGACGCCGCAGATGGGCAGGGCAGCCCTCCTCACCTGCTGCCCAGAGAGAGCTGTAGGCTGAGTTATTGACACAAATCATGAGGGGCTCCCTCCTAGTCAGCCTGCTGCCCCCGCTCCCAGCCACCCCCACCTCCAACCCCAATGCCCTCACCCATCCTCTGCTCCGGGTCACGGAGCCCTCTACGCAACTTGGGAAAATGCTCAAGATCATTTCAGATTCTGACTTTATTCTACATTTATAACACATAAACACATGTTCCTATATAATTGTATTCACAACATATTGTATATAACATGTTATAGCACATATACATTTATAACATAAATATCAAACTTATTCAAATGTGTTTCTTTTATCTTTTCTTTCTTTTTTTTTTTTTTTGATAGTCAATGCAGCTTTATTTGCAATTAAAAAATAAAAAGAGAATATAAAAATACAAGCTGTTTAAAAGTCAATGTAAGTTTTTAAATTCTGGGACAATATTAAAAAAAAATGTAGATAAGGGAGCCTGAAGTCAATTTGTACCAAAGCAGCAGCTGGTGTTGCCCAAGTTCCATGTTTTTTTTTTTTATTTTTATTTTATTTATTTTTATTTTTTTCATTTCTTTATTGTTTATTGTTGGGGATTCATTGGGATACAATAAACCAGGTTACACTGATTGCATTTTTTAGGTAAAGTCCCTCTTACAATCGTGTCTTACGCCCAAAAGGTGTGGCCCACACCAAAGCCCCACTCCCCTCCCTCCTTCCCTCTCTTTGCTCTTCCTTTCTGATTTCATTTCTTTTTTTTTTCTTTTTTTTTTTTTAAGCAGGAACTCAACTTTATTGCGTCAAGCAGCCGCTTATATAGAGCGTGGGGAAGGGGCAGGGAAAGAAGGCGGGGGATTAGGTGTGTGACAGGGTCGGGCCAGTGGCATGGTACCACGTTGGCTGTATCTAGGTAGAGGCAGTTTCAGGCCGGGCCTTGCTGAGTCGTTGCTACCCAGAAGTAGCTCGATGTATCTACTTCTAGTCAGGCTCGGGAAGTTGCACTAGGCCTCAGGCACATGGCAGGGCCCAACAATTCCCTCTTTTGTTTTTTGTATGGCGGAAAAACATAGCCCCTGTCTTAGGCTGCCTGCTCTTGCAGCTTCAGTCTTACCCATCATGGGGATACAAACATCAATGGTTTGGTCCCTATCTTAGGTTGACTGAACGCAGAGTGATCTTACCCGTCTTTGGGTACTATGAATGTAATCCACCGTGCAGCCTCTCCATATCCTGTCTTAGGTTGTCCCAGTTTGGGGAATCTTACCCATCATTGGTGCTATGGAGGGTGGTGAAGAATAATAGTTAGATTCTTGGTTAATGAGCCAGTGATATTGGACCTC
>CAUYPK010117864.1:0-25637 GCA_963574355.1 Loris lydekkerianus
ACCCCCAAGGACCCTACACCCATTACCACCAGGGAGCCTGCTTCAACTGCTCCTGAGACATTTGCTCCAACCACCTCTAGTCCAAGTACCACCATGGAGCCTCTCACTATCCCTGAGAACCCTTCTGAATCAAGTCCTGAGTTCTCTGCAGAACCTATACCAGAGGATCTTGAATACAGTCCCAGGGAGCCTGCTGACCCTATGAGTAAGACTCCAGAAGTGAGCAAATATGAAATGACTACAACAACTAAAGACAAGACAACAGAAAAAGACACACGTACTACGCCTAAAGCTACAACGGCCGCTCCTAAGATCACAACAGAAGAGACTGCAACCACAAGAGAAGAAACTACTGCATCCAAAACAACAAGCACACCCCCACAAGTGACATCCCCTATGACTGAAGACGCCACATCGCTTAGGGTGACCACTCCTAAAGCAACGACCCTGGCACCCAAAGTCACTACCGCAGCAAAGGAGACGACTGCCACAACCCAGGAGACCACGAAAACATCTGAACAAACAGCTGAACCGAAAGATGCGCCTGCTACTTCGAAAGCCACACCTCTCAAACCCACATCTACCAGAAAACCAAGGCCAACAACTGGAGCAAGAAAGCCAAAGACAACAACAACTCCTCCAGAGATGACTACAGCCATGCCTGTGGTGAACCCCACCTCCCGAGCAGAAACCACACTCCAGACCACCACCAGCCCTAACCAGACTCCAAACTCGCTAAGAGTAGAAGAAAATCCAAACAGCGAAGATGCACCTGGTGCTGAAGGAGAAAAACTTCACCTGATTCCCAGGCCGCCTGTGTTAATTCCTATAGTTATTCCAGGCACTGATTACATAGTAAGAAGACCCAATCAAGGCATTAGCTTCGACTCTATGCTTTCAGGTTATAAGAATCACTTTCATTTTTAAACATTTTATTTAAACTAGTAATGTTAATTTACATCTGCCAACCAGAATGCCTGCCCTTAGGATCCTTTTACTAAGAACTATTACCTAGAACCCTGACCTTGTTAGCCTGTGAAGTTTTACGGTTTCCTCGTAGGTCAGAAGAGGAATAATCATAGCTAAGGGTATTCAGTCTTTAGAAAATTAATAATTTAGGGCTAGGAATCTCACTCTAGTATATGTATCTGTAAGAAGCAGAGATGGTAATGTCAAAAAAATTTGAGGTATTCTTTTCCAAACCAACCCAAAGGACAATCAGAACTGAAAAATGGAATTTCACATTCCATATATAGACAGTAAATGTATAGTTTACCTGATGACCAAGGTAACCTGGCCCATTTCAATTCATAAAATTTTATGAAATACTTTTGAATAGTATCATCTTAAATAAAATGGAATTGTGAAGTATATCACTTACTTTACCTCTGAAATGCAAATAAAACTTCTCAAACCATGCCCTTCAAGGTCTTAAAACAGGGTCAACAGGAAAGGGAACTCTGTGGGAGAACTTGGAAAGAACATACTTTTTTCATTCAGTTCTGCATTTGTTTTTTTGTTTGTTTAGATGAGACCAATTTATGCAACGGCAAGCCAGTAGATGGACTAACTACTTTGCGCAATGGGACGCTAGTTGCATTCCGAGGTGAGCTATGTTCACATTTCTCTTTCTTCGCATCATTTTGTGTTGGCGCTTATGAGAACCAAAGCCAGGGAAGAGCACTAGTTTGGGCTGAGGTTTCAGGAGGGCAACCTGACTTAAGCTTACCTCACACCACGAGAACCTGAGAGTAATAACCAAAACATCAGATTAGCAAAATTAGACAAAGCAACAAACCAAATTCCCTAAACTGATACCACTGAGATTTTTCTCCTCTGAGGCTTAAAAAAGGTAGTTCCAATTTTACTTTCATAGCAAATGAAATGGCATAAAGATTTGTATTCTGTGCTATATTTTATTTGAAAATAACATCTAAGTTGTGATGTATTCAAGTGTTATACTCTCTGTGTGAGAGTAACAGGAGAGTAGCAGTTATTTCATCTTAAATTCTCTGCTAATCCAGTCTTTTTTTTTTTTTTTTTGCAGTTTTTTTGGCCAGGGCCGGGTTTGAACCCACTACCTCTGACATATGGGGCCAGCGCCCTACTCCTCTGAGCCACAGGCGCCACCCTAATCCAGTCTTAAAACATATTTAGATGAAATCTGAAAACGTGTTCACACAGCAGAGGCTGAAGAGATTTTACTAATTAAGTTGTTTAATTCCTTAATTCTAAAAGATAAACAAATTGGAATAAATGACTTTTTTTTTAAAGTCACAGGCCAAAAGACTGTTTTGAGAGCAGTGGTTCTCAAACTGTGGGTCACAACCCCTTAGTAACAATGAAAATACATTGTAGCATTAGAAAGGTTGAGAACCAGTTTTGGAGGAACTGTAAAACTAAAATAATTATCTCAAGAGTTACGCTAGATTATTTCTTCAGACTTGAGAAATACCTGCTCTAAGAAATGCTCCAAAACTACCTCTACCTTCTGTACCCTCCTCAGCCTCTAGTCATACGATCCATGACCTCAGCTATTTTTCTTTATGATAACCATTTAAAATCTTTTCATAAATGTCTCTCTTTAATTTTAGGTCATTATTTCTGGATGCTAAATCCATTCACTCCCCCGTCTCCAGCTCGCAGAATTACTGAAGTTTGGGGTATTCCTTCCCCCATTGATACTGTTTTTACTAGATGCAACTGTGAAGGAAAAACTTTCTTCTTTAAGGTAACAAAAATATCTTTGTGAGAGAAATCAGCAAATAGTAATTGTATTCTTTATTGTGACAACATAAATCACTTCATCCTCTAATTCAGAAGTGTTGTCACATTTTAATGAATTACTCTGTAATCAAAATTTAATAATTAACACTTAATGGTCACTGTGTTACATTTAAATAAGTTAACACTTTCTTCCTACACTTAAATCTAAAAATGAGTTATTAACCTTTTTCGAAACTGTTAACATTATTTTCTTTCAAATTATCAGGACTCTCAGTACTGGCGTTTCACCAATGATGTAAAAGATGCAGGGTATCCCAAGCAAATTGTAAAAGGATTTAATGGACTAAATGGAAAAATAGTGGCAGCTCTTTCAATAGCTAAATATAAGAACAGGCCTGAATCTGTGTATTTTTTCAAGAGAGGTATGTGTTACACGATTGACAAAATTACAAAATATTTTAAGAACTGATTTTTATTTAATGTTTTCATTTATTACTGGATTTACTGTCAAAAGAAGTCTTTGATGATGGAAATCAAATATTTTCCATGTCTTCAGTGAAAAATATCAAAGGCAGTGAGAAGTATTTGAGTCTGTTGACATGTAAATCACAATTCATCTGCATTTTCAGGTCACTTTACCTTCAGTTAAAGTTAAATACATAGCTGTAATTTGTTGCACTTATGCATTCAACAAGTATTTCAGTATTAATAATTATTTTCATATACTTGTCTAACAAATAGACATATTTTATGAAAAACAAGAAAAAATTAATCATTTTATCCAATTTGTGAAAGTTCTGTGTTGAGAGGATTAAAATTTTCATATTCTATGTGACTTTCTCGCACATGACCAACAGGTGGCAGCATTCAGCAGTATACTTACAAACAGGAACCTGTCAGGAAGTGCCCTGGAAGAAGGCCTGCTATAAATTATTCTGTGCATGGAGACACAACACACGTCAGGAGACGTCGCTTTGAACGGGCTATAGGACCTTATCAAACACACACTATCACAATCCAGTATACACCAGTCAGAGTTGCTTATCAAGACAAAGGTAACATTTTTATTGTGTTAAAAATTCTTCAAGTACATGTGATAGTTTTTTTTTTTTTTTTACAGAGTAAGGCTTATACAAATACTGACCAGATAGCCCTAATTAAGATTACTGAAGCAAAACACATCAACTTGCCTTAGTAAATAGTCAGAGCAGTACTTTTTCTTTATGGATGAACTACAAAAGTTTATTTGGGTTTTTTTAATTGTAATAAATACTATCAATCAAGTACTTCTTACCAAGACCATTATATACAAATCTGTAGCCTTCAACAGTTCTGAAAGGTAACAATCATCGCTGTGTCAGAGGGCAAGAACTGAGGTGCCAAAGTTAAATATCTTACCTATGTAACAGCTACTAAGTGAATAAACTAAGATTAAAACTCCTGTCTGCTCTTTCCAAGATAATCTATTGCCTTTTATCTGATACCTTTTACGAAAATGTCATCTGCAGGTTTCCTTCATAATGAAGTGAAAGTGAGTACCCTGTGGAGAGGACTTCCAAATGTGGTCACCTCAGCTGTATCACTGCCCAGTATCAGAAAACCTGATGGCTATGATTACTATGCCTTTTCTAACAGTAAGTTATTAAGTAAAAATTTTGAAGTTTCCTGAGGAGGTGGTATCTCTTGTGTAAATATGAATATAATCAAAGCAAAAACACCAACTGTGCAATGGTGACTGAAAAGTGGAATCTAAACTATAATACTTATTCTAATCGATGTGAAAAAGAATTTAGTTTTTGCTTGAATTTCACTCAATTAAAGAAAATGGTATTGCCAATCAGTTCTTTCCCTAACCTTCATGAAATTATGATAAAACTTCCAACTATTTGAGTAAAACTGCTACTGAAAACAGTAATTTCCTTCTATCACTGATAGCTTATTTGCCACAAAATTATACTGATTTGCATCAATATCCTGTCTGTAAGATGCAAAAGAAGTTCCTGAGAAATTAATTTTATTAATTAAATTCTATTACCCAGGACATTTTTCTTTCAAAACCCCAGAAATCTAAGTTATTCTGCCTGATTCCATAATATGAATGACATCAGAAGGTACTGTTAAAAAAAGGATAAGCTTGGCTGGGTGCAGTGCCTCATCCCTATAATCTTAGCATTCCGGGAGGCTGGAGCAGGAGGAATGCGGAGTTTAGGAGTTTGAAGACAACCTGAGCAAGAGTAAGACCCATCCTTTTAAGTAGAAATATTAGCCAGGTGTGGTGATGGGCAACTGTAGTCCTAGCTACTTTGGAAGACAAGGCAGAAGGCTTGCTTGAGATCAAGAGTTAGAGAGCAGCCTAAGCAAAAACAAGACCCCATCTCTATTAAAAATAGAAAAATTAGAGGGGCACAACTACTCGGGAGGCTGAGGCAGTAGGATTACCTAAACCCTGAAGTTTGAGGTTGCGAGGCTTAGACCACAGCACTTTGGTCTGGGACAACAGAGGGAGACTGTCTCAGACAAAAAAAAAAAAAAAAAGGATAAGCTTGATTTTTCAAACTAACTCAGTTATTTTTTAAATGATTATTTCCAAAAGGAGAGTTGAAACCAAATTTTACTGGAAAATGTTGAAAGGTCAATCTTTTGAAAGATCAAAAATGCTGAAAGGTTAAAGCACCTGTTTTACTTTATGTAAAAATGTTCAAATTAATAAAAACATTTCTGAGATTAAAATGATAAACACTGTCTTTGAGCATAAAAACAAATTATTTTTGAGTTTTGAGTGTTTTGTTTTCCTTTTAATTAAAAAAATGACTTCTCTTCCTTTTAGATCAATACTATAACATCGATGTGCCTAGCAGAACAGCAAGAGCAATTACTACTCGTTCTGGGCAGACGCTATCGAAAGTCTGGTATAATTGTCCTTAAACTAATGGGCAAAGGAAGAGTCAACTAATTAAAATGAAGGAAAGAATGATAAACTTTGACACTGAAATACATTTTATTAATAAAGATGTTGAGATGAACATACCAATTTAATACAAAAAGTTTGTAAACTCGACAATATTACACTAAAGCAAACAACAATCTCATTCAGTTATTTTAGTTTACAGACAATTTAATTAATATTTCCTCTATTTATTCCTCCTCTACTTCCCATTGCATGGCTTACACCTGTAAGAGAAAAATACAGAATAAAATTAATTCATCTTTAATACACTCAAAACTAGGGTATTTACTTTAGTTCTTCAAGGATTGATTAAATAATTACATGAGGAACATGTGATATCAATCCTTGAAATATTTAAAAAATTAAATTGAAAGTTTAAGGATTGGAAAACTTATTTCCTTTATTACTATCCCACATTCTATCATGTAATCACTATGCCAGAAATTCACCTCTCTGTCTGTTAAACTGACGACCACGGACACCTTGTCTCAATGTTGTCTGAAGTCTTACTCGTCTAAAAGGCTTCGGTTGACTGCTGCTAGTATCTAAGAAAAACATTAAGATATAAAAAAAAAGAACTTAAAAAACAAGAAAGCACTATGATACAAGTTAATTACTAAATGAATAAATAACATATAGACATGTCCATTTACGTTCAATGTTTTTTTTAAACAATAAGAGGACAATTAATGAACCAAAAATGGTAAATGGTTAACAGAAATCCTTATTTGTAAAAAAAAAAAAAAAAATGCTGACTTTTCATTCATTTACTCAACTCACTTAATAAATATTTACTTGGTGCCTACATGTATCAGACATGGTGTTGAGTGCTGGGAAATATAATGGAACACAAATTATCAGGACCCTCACCAAATAGGCCTTACAACAGAACGTAAATCATACCTGATTCTTCTATTTTGGACACCCCAAATCTTGCCATTAGCAAATTCTGCAAGCTCAAATCTGACCATTTGTCACAATCTTAAGTCTTCAATCCTGTTGAAGCCATAACCATCTTTTATCTTGAATTACTTCAACAGTCTCTTAACTTTTTCCTTGTTTCTGTCCATTACTCACCTCTTTTCACAGCAGCCAAAATGATACTGTTAAGCCTTTAAAGTCAGATCATGTCATCACTCTGCTTTAAGCCTTCCAATAGTAGCCTATGCCCACGAAAGCCAAGGCAATTACAATGATCGACTTGATTTATCACCTCTCATTTGAATGTTCCCATTCAAAATGAAAATAATCAGATTGAATGACTGAGTGAATTTTCTGCCTAAAAATTTTGAGATAGATAAGCTAGTATGGTTTATTGTTTAAGAGTGGTGTCTCTAGAGCCAAACTTCCTTCTGCACCCTGGCTTGTCCATTACTTATTAGTTATTTAACCTAAAAGAAGTTACCGTATATACTCAAGTATAAACCGAGTTTTTCCCGGCACAAAATTTGTGCTGAAAAACCTGAACTCGGCACAAATTTTGTGCCAGAAAAAACTCGGCTTATACTCGAGTATATACGGTATTCACCCTTTCTGTGCCTCTGTCTCCATATCTATAATATAAAATGGGGGTGAGTACCTACCACACTGAGTTGTTGGGAGAATCAAATGAGTAAATAAATATACATAAAAGACTTAGAATACTGTCTGATACACAGTAAGTGCTCAAAAATGGCAATTGTTATTATACATATAAAAAACAACATTTATTATAGGAAAGACACATGACATCTTTTTTTCAAAATAAATTCCAATTTTGAAAAGTCAAACTCTGAAATTGTTTACTTCAGTAAACTTCAAACCTTTTTTAAACAACAGAACTTTCACCCTTCAACCCTCTACATCAAATCTCATGTCGAACCCCAGTATGTAGAACAAATAAAAATGGAGCTGCTTTGGTCAAACAGAGGCAGGAGGCCTGGAGTACTCACCACTCCATAGCTTCCCTCCCTGTATGCCCTTTCCCAAACTCTGTAGTACCTCTAAGAGACACAAGAACTCTACAGAATGTGTGGAGAACCACTTGTCTAGATGAAAACGTAAGCGAACTATTCTTTTAGTTACACTACTAATTTTGGGATGGATCTCCTATATCTATATTTCTGGTTATTGATGTTAGAATATTCTTAGAAATAATGACTTCAGTAATAAAGCAAATTCACTTCAATAAAATTTCCCTCCTAAATAGAACATTTTAAAATACAAATAAATAAAAATAAAAAGAATTAAGAATTTGTTACTAACACAACTGTTTTCACCAACAAGTCTGATGTATGAGAGTTGTACTGTAGTCAAGAGCAGGAACTCACCTACAGAAGAGCTGGAAGGAGGATCTTGGCTGGTAGAAGGGAGATCTGACTCATCAGATACCTGAACAGGCTCTTCTTCTTGCTGGCTATCAATTTCTAGGCCTGCTTCTGAACTAATACTAAGGAAAACAAAAATTGATTAGAAAATACAAAACTGATTCTATAATGTATCCTAAATTATTTCCAAGCTCTTTTTGATCTAGTTTATCACCTAAGTCCTCAAACTTTTCAAACAGGGGGCCAGTTCACTGTCCCTCAGACCGCTGGAGGGCTGGACTATAGTTTAAAAAAAAAAAAAAAAACAAACTATGAACAAATTCCTATGCACACTGCACATATCTTATTTTGAAGTAAAAAAACAAAACGGGAACAAATACAATCATACCACCTCATGTGGCCCGCAGGCTGCAGTTTGAGGGCCCCTGACTTAAATCATCTTAAACGAAAAATTACAGACCCTGATCTTGGTAACTTATACATATTTTATAAAGGGGAAGGAAGAAAAGAGGAAGAAGGGTAAAGCTGCTTTTTCTTTATTTCTTTTCTCACCAGCACATGGTCCAATTTTAGTTTTACTTCTTTGTTTTCCTTCTTTCCTTCTAACAAGGATATTCACATTTTTGACACTCATAGGAAATATACTGTCCAGATTTTAATAAATCCGAAAACTTTTTAGGAGTACTAAAATAATTAAAATTAGTCACACTACTAACTAGTAACTAGCCCATTTGAGATAGGCTTTGACCATGTGAAATTCCTAGCTTAATGGTTACAACTCCATCTTTTTCCCACTCAAGAAGCAAGTGAGTGAGTATATGAACACGAATCTGCTCCAATTTTTTTTAACCATTTACAACTTCAGTGGTTACTAGTAATAATTTACCTGAGGGATATCTCTCAGAACTATGTGCTAAAATTGAGACGTGCTGGTGAAGTATAAAGAGCATGGGGCTGAAGTTAGGGTTTCAAATCCAGTCTGAGCTAGTTACCAATAGTATAGTCCAAGCAACTTATTTTAACATGCCCCGAGCCTGAGGTTTTTCATTTGTATAATGGACATAATACTTTGAACTAATAATGTGTAGGTTAGATATAACATATATGAAGTGACCTGAATACATGATACGGACTTAATGGCAGCTAATATTCACAACAGGGTCTTTAACATCCCCCAAATTAACACACTGCAGACCAGTTATGAGTTAACCAGTAACATGGATAGTTTCTGTATAAAAGTGCCAAATATGTGTTAAGCAGCACCATGTTAAAGACCTACTTTTTTCTTCACATACTAGAGTTGGCCCATAACTACTGTATGAAAATGTTGCTAAATAAAATAAAATTCTTGAGTTCTACACAGGAAATCTGGGTTCTATTTCTGGCTGTGCTTCTGATCATGAGGTGGTCTAATTATTATTATTATTTTTTATTTTATGAAGAATTAGGTTCCATCTTTATAGTTAAATAACTTATGTAACATCACTGTCCAAAGGTCCTTTCCATTATGTTACACCATTTCTTCTGGCTTAAAAAAAATCCAAAGGATTTGTCATGAAACACTTTTTCAACTTTCTTTATAACTGCTATATTATTACAAAAATGTAGTTATGTCTTGAAAACTACTAGAAAATCTCTAATTTTTATAAAGGCAGTATTTCAGGCACCAAAGTCTAAATGTGTACAAATAAAGACTGAGGATCTCTTTAGAGCCCACTGCTAAATGTAAAAGTGAGTCATTTCCTAATATTCCTAATTTTCACAGAAAGGCTTCTTTCTTAGGGAAAAGTTCAAGCAGCTATGTTAGTGGAAAGGGATCAGTACTTGTAAAAAAATACTTTCATTTAGAACATATCCATCATACAATTTTCAGGGAGATAGTGGCTTTAAAAAATTATTTGTCTTCTATAATAATCTTCAAGTTATAAAATATATTACTATATGCAAAATAGTCTTTTTAAGTGTATGGTTTGGTTCAGTTTATTTATTAATTTTTTTTTTTTTTTTTTTTTGAGGCAGAGTTTCATTTGTCGCCCTCGGTGGAGTTGCCTTGGCCTCATAGCTCACAGCAAACTCAAACTCTTGGGTTCAAGTGATCCTCTTGCCTTAGCCTCCCGAATATCTGGGACTACCGGTGCCCATCACAATGCCTAGCTAGTTTTTCTATTTTTGGAAAATAGAAAAAAAGAGTCACTTTGCTCAGGCAGTCTGGAAGTCCTGAGCTCAAGCAATCCTCTCAGCCTCCCAGAATGCTAGGATTACAGGAGTGAGCCACTGTGCTCGGCCTGGTTCAGTTTTTTAGTAGGATGCTATCGCAAGTAGAGCTCAACAGATTTTTTCCCAGCTAAAGAAAAACAGTTGTATAAGTCTGGTGAATCTAAAGCAAGCAAAAACTGTAAAATAAATTACCCTTCGGATTCTGCTTCCACAAATACTTCATCTCCATCATCACCTGTTGCTGTTTCATTTGTTGTAGATAAAGTGCCAGTAGAGGTTGTCACCATTGGAACAGACTGAGAGGCATGCTCTGAAGCATCAGAGGTGGTACTCTCAGTAAATACAGTCACTTAAAGACAAAAAAATAAAAAATTAAAATTTTAACTTTTAAGTTCATAGAAGTTTTAGCCAGAAGGTATTTTATAGGTTTCCATTTTACTAATAAGAAATAAATTCCATTAGTCTGCTTCTGATACCTACCTGGGGCTGCCACTTGTAGAGGAGTAGTGGGAACACTTCGGCCACCTGACTCTTCCTCGTGAGCTAGGAAGAGGGGTGTTTCATACATTCCTAAACCTAAAGAAAATTCTTAATATTAATGAATGACTAAAAGAACATAAAATTGTCAATATGTCAGGTATCTGAAAGAAAAACAGTAACTAGTGGAGGCATACGACTCTGCTGAAGTTTACAATTTAATTATTCAATGAAATTAAAATTCATCTCTCAAATTTTAAATACAATTTAAACAAATGCTTTAAATTATCTAACATTAAAGAATACCCTTAAAAAGTCTGCTAAAATGCTCTTACTAGTTTCATACAAGCTAACTTTATTGAATATCCAACTATGAACTAGATACTATGCTAGTATCTGTCCCTTATCAAAACTGCAAAGTATTTATCATTTTTCTTTTGCTAACAAAACTAAAGTTCAAGCACGTTAATTAACTCTCTCACAGAGAAAGTTAATAAGCAGTGGCATTTCAATTTAAGCCTAGATGACTCCAAGTCTAGAAAATTATTCTGTTGTACAAAGTCACATAACATTTCAAATTTATAAAGTCAGCTTATAATTTCTTATTAGTAGAAGCCTCCAGTATTAGAACATCCTAAATTACTAGATGTTACATGACTTTTATAATGACTGCAGATTAATCTTTTGTCTTGAGCTTATTATTAAAATAGTACACATTCTATTAAATATATTCACTTATAAAATGTCAGAGAGCTTCCAGAAATACAATAGGTTATATAAATTCCAAATGAAAATTAAGAGGTAATCAATTCCACACACAGTAACTGATAAGGCAGAAAACAAAGTACTTCCACTACTTAATTTAGGAGTCATTTTATTCCATGTATTTTGAACATTTTTGTTTTTTTTGTAAATAGTGTTAAAACATATAACTAGTCTTATACTTTTACCCAGTAACGTTATGTGTCAAAATAAGAACAGAAAACATACTGCAATCCTTTCAACATAAGAATGCCAGTAGCACCTGTGTATATTTATCAGTTCAATGAGTATTGTTGAATATTTAAGAGATGCAAATATAAAACCAGTCCCTATGCTCAAAGAAATAAGAACTTTGTTGGAAAGATAGATTTATATGTAAAGCAATGCTTAAATAGCTTTCTTCATAAATTAGCATATTAAATAGCTTTCTTCATAAATTAGCAAAGGGATTATTTAAGTATCAACTTTTAAAATATCTGTATTTGCACTTTGGTAAAAAGTTGAAATCGTAATAGCTTATTACAGAGTACATAAAAATCCAGGAAATGTAAGGGTCTATTTAACTATTTACCTCCTTGAGAAGCAAGTTGACCAAGATCAGAATGACTAGAACTTGTTTGTGGCATGTCTTCAGGTGGCCCAAACCGGAATCTGGGAACACCAGCAACCTGAGGGGAACTAAATGGTAAATGGAAAAAAATTAGTTTGAGATGAAATTTAAAGTTACTCCATTTAAACCATAATGGTGTAAAAAATACAAGAAGAATGAGCATTAAGAAACTGGGAAGGAAAAAGGTTGAAAATAAAGTCAATAAAGGGTTTCTTATAAAAAGACTCAATATCAGTGGTTAGTGAATTTAGAAATAATGTGAATAACCTGTGATTTATATAATATAAAATAACTTAGCTCCCCTGAACTATGTCTTGTTTTTCTTGACTCTTGATAGGTATCCCCACATAGCTACACTGAAAGCAACACAAACTCAATATAAAATGTAAGAAAAGAGTTAGAATGAAGTCATGAGATGAAGCTTTATCTTAGTCTTTACTGCTGAGTCATCAAAGAATCAAGTCACCTATCTGGCCTGACTTGTCTGTTCACTTACCTGACTCCCAAGGTTCAGGAAAATTCTAAGATTAGATGGCTAACATAAGGGTCCCCCTTATCCTAACAATACACTATCATTTATTTTCCTGCTGATAGACCAGGATATAAAACTCAGAATTATTTCTTCCTTTGCCTACCTGTACCCTATCTTTCCTTAGCTAGCCAGCTATAATCTTTAAGGATTGTACTTCTATAATAACTATTGAATCTACAGAGGGTACCATTTCAAGACAGGAAAAAACTGTATTAAAACTGTAATACCAAAGCCATTTTTAACTCTTGTGATTAAAAGAGGTGCTATAATGTAACTTGTATTCATCTTTTGTTATTTATATTGTTACAATTTTAATACAGTTTTTCCTTGCTTAAAAAGCAAGTATACATTTTTATTGAATCCTCTGTATTTTCTATTTAACACTTCGGTTTAGTTAAGGCCCTTCTCTTTCAGGTTGATTTTTAAACTTGTCTCCATATCGTTATCCTCTAATGGAAGAACTATGAGCTCTCTTGAAACAGTCCTCAAATTTCCTATCTGGAATAAAATCACTAGTAGCTCCCTGACAGCTTAAAAATAAAATCCAAATTTCTTCACAAGGCACTTGGCTGCCTTTTGACAAGGTCTCGTTCTACTTTTTCGGTCTTTGTCAGATAATCAGACTAAATCTCAATATCTGAAATAAAAAAGGCAAAACAATTTATTGCTCTTTATAATAAGAAAAAGCTATGTTAGGCACATTCTTTCTAAGAGTACTACTATTCTTATATATGGCTATTAGGAAACATGCGGTTCTGGGACTGGTGACTATTAAAAGCTTAAGAGTTTGACATCTGTAGAAGCATGTTTATTGGAGTGTTTTCCTAACTGCTGACTTTCAAAAGGCAAGAGCTGACATCACTGGCTGGCTTGCAGAGTATGTTCGCTGAGATATATTGTGATTAACTGAATGCATTTAAAACTGGTTCTGACAGCTGTGTTACCATAGCTACAGAACAATTAACCTTTTCCCAAGTTTGTGGAAACTTCTAAATTCTGATCTTCAAGTACATCCTGTTTTGCAGATAACACTTCAGACAGAATTAAACATGTGTATTTCCACTTGGAAAGCCTTTTCATCTTTTAAAAGGAATGGTACAGCATAGCAGTTAACATAAATTCCTAGAGCCAGACTGATTTGAAACCAAAAAACTGCTACTTTCTGGCTGTCTGATGTCTGCTAAATTAAAATTAGTTAACATCTCTGTGCTTCAGTATCCTTATCTGCAAAATGGTATTGAAAATATTGTCTACCCTCAATTATGAGGATTAAATAAGCTGATGAATAGAAATCCTCAATAAATGTTAGCTATTTTTTTCCAAGTCTGAATTAAATATTCTCTTCATTACGTCTTCTCAGATTCTTTCCCCCTAATTGCTGGAATAAATTACTTCTTTATTCATATTAACAGAGCTTACTGCTATGCCTCTAGTTTCCTTCCAGATTGTTGGTTGGTCATATGGCTGGTTACTTTCACAATACCATCCATTATGATCACTGCAATTAGCAACACCTTGACCAATATAGCATTTATTATGTGTTGTTTTATATCCTGAACATGTTAACACAGATTAATTCACTTAATTCTCACAACTTATGAAGTAGGAACTAATGTGTTATTATTCCTACTTTTAAAATGAGGATTCTCAGCAATGGAGAACCCAAGGAACTTGCTATTGCTAGTAAGCAGTACAAGCTAGGTTTTAAACACAGGCATTTGGACTCTAGAGACCATGGTCTTAACAACTGTTATATTTTCTTTAAATTTAAAATTCCTAATAGAGGTGACTGTGTTTGATTCACCTCTGTATAATTTTCCCCACTCTATATCCTCAACCTTCCTACCCCACGTGTTTATTAGTATACAGTAGAGAAGGAATCAACAACTAATGAATTAATCAAATGATAAATTAACAGGGAAACGGGATTTGGCTAGGTACAAATTATTTTTGTATTTTATTAACTTACTGAATTGCTTCAGCAAATCCATCAGTACGATGTGGCACCACTAGAGTTGGGGTACTTGGAACTGTTCTGTCTTCATCATCAAAAAAATGCTGCTGCTAAAACAGAGATAGAAAACAGGAGCCAACAGGCACAATGACACATATGAACTGTACACATATCTGCTGAACAAACAAATCACTTTTCATGATAAGTAAGTACTTACCATGCCACCTATTCCTGGAGTCAACTGAAGCCCACGTCCTACAGACTGCCTCCGGGACATCTGAATTCTCTGTGTGTCAAGAAAGAAGGTACATTTATCTTAAATTAGGCAATAAAACAAATATCAATTAACAGATATAGTGATTTTGCTGGCAATAAAATAACTAAAATATTAGCAAATAAGTAATCAATAGGATGTTTTCACAGAAAAAATTATTATTCTTGTCCTAAAGACATCAGTTTTAATCAATGACAAATTTTTAATTATACAGACTATTAACCAACAGCAAAATATTTTCCTAAATAACAGACAAAATATTAACCAATATTTAAATTAAGATGAATTAATGCTCTTATTTGTATGCAAATGAATTTAGTTCCTATCTCATCTCCTTAACTGAAAATGTTAGCAAGTACACCTTTAGATTTTAAGGCTTAACTGTCCTATGGAGATCAAACAACAGAACCATCTTCCTATAAATTGATTCCCAATTAAGATAATTCTAAGACAGATTTGGTACATTTTGCAGTATCCTATAACGGTCCTTCAAGACTTTGTTATATTCACATAATGAAGTTATCTTCACCAGTGGTATTTTAGTAGAATGTACACTTGAAAGTGTTTTAAGCTAGATTAATAGAAAGTTTATACTTTTCTATTTCTGTAAGCACTTTTGATTAAGAGATACCCAACCCTACTACATGCTAAATGTAAAGGGTCATGCATACTTTCATTAATTTTGGAGTGGAAATATGTGATTACAAATAAATTGAGAGAAAAAAATGTTCTGTTAAGTAGAATAGAAATCCCTTTATTTTTTAAAAATATGTGTGCCTTACAGAAAGAAACCTTCAAATCAGATGGCATGAGCTACTAAAATACACTTTAATTAAAATCCAACAAACACTTTTTCTTTTCTAACCTGTAGAAATAGCAACAGAATTTTATTTGCTATGACTACAATTATTTGAATTTACATATGACTGTATCATTCTCAATATCAGTAAGTCTTGCATTTCTAATGTTTATTATGTTTATGAAAGTAAATTAGTGTCATATTTCAAGAAAAAGAAATGAGACTAGTTTCCATTTAAAAAGTTTTGTAAAACTATGCCAAAGCATTAAAAAGTTCACTTAATTTCTGAGCAAAAGAAAAGACCAGTAAGTACTTTTAATACCTGAACTGGTGGTCCCAACTCCTGAGGTGGAGCATGAATGGTCAATCGTGGAGGAAGAGGGTGTGGTGGGCGTCTTGGTGACTGAGGGGCTCGAGGGGTCTGTCTTTCAGATGCTGATGATGGTTGCTGTTCTCTAGACACCTCCTGGGAAAAAGAAGACTCTGCAGCACCTGTATTTCCTTCACCTACAGGAAAAGAAAAGCTTATTTTTAAAGTCTTAAATTTACTACAAAATAACCTGGAAAATCCCTAGAAGCATAAATCTTGCCATTAGCAATGTTAACCTCACTAATATTTCCAGAAGTAAAGTAGTAAGGTGTGGTGGGTTTCTGACTCAGAGATAATAGGGTCTGCACTTAACCAGCTGTGAGGCCTTGAGAAAATCCCTTAACCTTTCTGACTCCAGTTGGTTGGTTAGTAGACTAAATGTAACTCCTAAGTTAGGTTTTTCTGAAGATTTTAAATAATCAACATAAAGCACTTAGCAACATGTGACAAGTATTTAATAAATTTTATTTTATATTGCTCTTAATAAAATGGGCAAATAACCTAAAAGTCAGAGTACAACAATCAAACAGGGTAAAGAAGTTTGAGAAAAAGTTTTACAACTATACTTTCATATATTGGTTTACTAAATGGTGAATTTCAGCAGTCCCTTAAATGTCTGCATCATCTTCTACACACATTATAGAAACAAAAATAACTGTCTTCACTATGAAAAGTTGAATAGGGTATCACAGTATTTATTAGTTAAAAAGTCTTAAGGTTTAGAATCAGATCCTTGCTCTAACACTTTAATTGCTATGTGACCTGGGTTACATGATTCAAGATTCTTCACTGGTACCTAAACTTTATTAAATTTGATTTAAGAATTAAATAATTCAATATAAGTAAAGAAAAGCAGTCAGAAACTTTTGGCAATGTAACAAATTCATCCACTAACTTAATTTTATTCAGACCACACATGACCAGGCTATTTTTGCTTTGTTTCAAGAAAAGAGAGAGAGAATAAAATGTCTCCTTATTTAGAAAAACTGGCTATGCACATTCACCCTTGATAGATTTAACTTTTTGTGATAATACCAGAAGGTAAAGAAAATTTTCCCTCTAATGCAACTACTTGATACATACAAAATGTCTCTTAGTTTACAAAATATTCATAAAATATAAATGTATGCCAATTTTCTCTCCTTTCTTCTGTAAAAAGAATACTATTCTTTATTACATGGCTTAATATTCATTAGTTTATTTTTCTCCTAAAACACTCTGAAAGGTCACTGCCCTTGCTTTATCATTCAAATGAATACATATCTTGTCCTTTTAACTATCCAAGCCCTACAGAAACCCAGATACAATGTTTTCCCACCCATTAACCTAAATATATAATTTATTATATCACCACTAATGATTTTGAGTCATGATTGTCTGTAACACCACATTATACCAGATGATCACTAATTCTTTAAGATACAATTTGAAACAATAAAAATAAAATAAAGTAATTTTGTATAATTTCCATAATCCTTTAATTCCTACAACTTTTAGTGGACCTCTAGGACTCTTTCTTTCAAAAATATAACAAAAGGTATGTTATACTGATCAAAAAATCTTTTGTTCCTTGGAAAACCAGATCACAATGCAAAGCTCCAATATCCATAAACCTTAA
This sequence comes from Loris lydekkerianus, assembly GCA_963574355.1. Taxonomy (NCBI): domain Eukaryota; kingdom Metazoa; phylum Chordata; class Mammalia; order Primates; family Lorisidae; genus Loris; species Loris lydekkerianus. The sequence continues at coordinate 17,594 of CAUYPK010117864.1, forward strand.
TACATGACGCTTGATTAGACTGACCTCTTCTGGTTGTGAACTGCTGTTACTGGTGTTACAAGTCCTTCAATGTTGTCCCTTAGAGCAGCAGCAGCAGCACATAGCATTTAGAACACTAGATTTCAAAATGTCTTTCTACCAATGAGGTAGAATAGAGAGTAAAATGACAGCACCTAATATAATAGTATCTTAGCCTATTTGAAAGCATCATAGTGACAAAGCTAGAGTAAGAGTCAGTATCTTGTCAATTTACTAAATAAGATTTATACAGGGTAAATACAATTCTAGTTTAGAAAGTATTACCTAGCTGAGAAAATATTACTTAGTTTATAAGTAGTCAATTAAAAAAAGACTAGTATAAAACTCACCACTGTTTTGAGAATCAGCAGCTCTCTGATTACCTTCACCTCCACCCATGCTTTCTTCTGTTTCTGTACCTGGATCAGTCCCATCACCACCCTAAAAACCAAATGTGATAAGTAAGCCAAACAGATACCTTAAAAAACCAGACTGGATAATTAATCAAACCAAACCACAGCAAAAACAAACAAAAGCCCAGAGGCATAAGAAGTCTTAGTGTAGTGGGCTTTTCTACATCCTTGGAAAACAGCAAGTTCTCTAAGCAAAGTCTTAAAGAAAATGAATAGTAAAAATTGCCAGTTACCTCAGCGTCATCAGCTTCATATCCATCATTGCCATCTGCACTTCCAGTTCCTTCATTGCTATCTTCCCCCTCGTCTCCCATCCCTGTGTCATCATCATCATCATCTTCTTCCTCATCTTCCTCATAATCCTAAAGTATAAATAATAAGTATAAAAACCAATCTAGAATATGGCCCAAATGTGCCACATATCTTGATAGTATAAAAGAAACTTAGGTGATTCATCAATGATCACGAAATATTTGTCTTAAGAATTGTATGGAATTAGTTCAGCACCATCAAAAAATACAACCGTGATGCTTACCAGAATTAGCAAAATAACAATCAATTTGAATTCTAACCATTCACATGAGATCATTCAAAGATTATTGCCTCTATATGTCTGCAAAGTGTCAAGTAGTCTACATTAAATAGGTCGCGTTAAAGAAGAAAATAATGAAATTACACTATACATTTTTTAAAATGCTGCTTTATTAACCAAAAAGTACAAAATGAAAAGCTGTTGATATAGAATTAAATTCCAAAAGAAAGTACATTTCAGTTAGAATATGCTTCCATGATGGTATCCTCAATTACTTCTGAGATAAACTGTGGGGCTCTAGGAGAAAAAAAAATCCACATTTCTTCTTTTTATTTCCATAAACCATAATGTTTACAATTAAATTCATACAGTCACTTACAATAAGATTTAAGGTTACGTTTAACTGAGAACAAATCCTAAATGCTCAGTAATCATTAAAAAAAAATTCTTAAAACTAGAACTTTCTAGCACTGGTTCTACATTTATTTTCATTCATTAAAAAAAATTCTTAAAACTAGAACTTTCTAGCACTGGTTCTACATTCATTTTCATTATACAATGTTAATATATGAACTAATCAGCTTAGTAGTTCTATTTGAACTATTAGTTCAAAATCTATTTAGGCTGACTGGGAAATCATAATTTACTAGTCAATGTGTTAGTTGTCCCAAGGATTGTGCACTTTTATCTAATAGCTTAGAAACACCTGAATGATTTCAAATCAAATTTACCTCATGTTCTCCATCATTGTCATCATCATCCTCTTCCTCATCATCACTATCAATTACAATGACATCATCTCCTTTGCCTTGACCATCCTGGGATGAAGTTGTTTGCTGGTCTGACTGAAGTGGTCCAAGATCTATCTGCAGAGATTGAGAGGTTTCTTCACTGTCTTCCATAGGTGTATAATCTCCCTGGGTGACTCCCTTTAAAAATAAAAAGTCAAAGATTGGAAAAACACACACAGAAAAATCGAAATCTAAAACTATCAATGAGCTATCAAAACAGCTGCAAAAACTAAAGGATGCTTATGAACTAGTAGCATTTTTAAAAATATGATTTCAAAGTAGAATTAATTTGAAATACCAGCTAAAGAAGATGAAACTTTTGAGTTTCTTTACTGTCTTCTTTTAGAAGTACTTCTTTTAGAAGAACTATTATAAATCTTACTGGGAAATAAGGAGGAAAAAATTATACAAATACATGCATGATCTAAACTAGTGTTATGTTGTCGATCACTGCTGTCCAAAACAAATACACGAGCTAAAATGTGTGCAAAACAGAATTTTCAATTTTCTAGTAGTCACTTTAAAAAAGGAAAAGAAATATGTGAAATAAATTTTAATCATGACCAAAATATCCAAAACTTCATTTCAACATGTAATCACTTTATAAATTATTAAGCAGATATTTTACACATTTTAAAACTTACAAGTCTTCAAAATTTGATGTGTATGTTACTCTTATCTCAGTTTGGATTAGCCTTATTTCAAGTGGTCAGTAAGCAATGTGATTGATTAACAATGTAATAACAGAATGAAGTCAGAAAAAGGATATATATGGGCCTGCAATATCTTCTTAAAAAAATTTCCTCTAACTTAAAAATAATGTGGAAATACACTGAGTAAAACCGATACTATTATCGTTTGACAAAGAAAACTCTCCCCTGAACTGATTGATTATCCTAAACCTTCAAAACACAATAATGATTTCAGATATTAAAATAATTCCTTGTTCAATCTACTTAAACAATTCTATTTTGTTGGCTACGGAAAAAAACTATTACTTTAACTCTAATGGTATAATTAAAAATGTATCTTACAGTGACATGCTTATTTCAGGTAAAGCAACACTTTACAAAAAAAATCTGCTTCATTGTTATAAAATCAGAAAAATGACCTATTATATATTCAATAGACAGTGCTAGGGGGTGGAAGAAGTTGAAGTTAAATGGTACTTTTTTTTTTTTTTTTTTTTTAAAGACAGAGTCTCAACTCTTGCCCAGGCCAGAGTGTTGTGGCCTCAGCTTAGCTCACAGCAATCTCAAACTCCTGGGCACAAATGATCCTCCTGCTTTAGCCTCCCAAGTAGCTGGGATTACTGGTGCCTGCCATGAGGACCAGCTAATTTTTTTTTTTTCCTTTCTATTTTTAGTAAAGATAGGGTCTTGCTCTTGCTCAGGCTGGTCTTGAATTCCTGAGCTTAAGCAATCTTTATGCCTTGGCCTTCTAAAGTGCTAGGATTATAGGCGTGAGCCACTGCACCTGCCTAACAAAAAGGTTTTCATAGAGTATTTTAGCATGATTTAGACAAATCTGAGAATAGTCACATCTTATTATTTCACATTGTTTTTATGTTCTTTCTCTGAAACATAAATGGAAAGGATGCCATTTATAGTACATTTCAATGTACTATACAAATTTCATACATCAACACTTGACATAGTACAGGTTGAGTATACCTTTTCTGAAATGTTTAGGTATGCTCAATGCAGAAGTGTTTTGAATTTTGAATCTTTTTGTATTTTTGGAATATTGCATATATATAATGAGATATCTTTGGGGTAAGACCCAAGTCTAAACATGAAATTCATTTATGTTGCATATATACCTTAAACATACAGCTTGAAGGTAATTATATATAATATTTTAACAGTTTTGTGAATGAAACGAAGTTTTGACTATGATCTGTTACATGAGGTAAAGGTACGGAATATTCCACATGTTGACTTTCATGCTGGTGCTCAGTTTTGGATTTTAGAGCATTGTGAATTTTGTATTTTCAATTTAGATATCCAACCTGTATTATGCATTTAGTGACTTGTTTAGTTCTGTGTTTTTAGTTAAGAAAAGCTAGTTAAATTAACTTAAAGGATGAATGCATCTAAGAAATTTACTTATAACTTATGGTTATAAGCTACTTAAGTTTAGCTTAGGACAATTCTTTAATTTTACACAGATAATAAAATGATCCTAAAAGTTTATCCAGACATAAGAATTGTTTCAAGCTTAAGAGGTCAGGTGAAAACAAATGATATAGCTTGGGTTCAAATCCTACTCTAATGCTGTTTTAACTTGAGTAGATTACTCACCTAGGTATCAGTTTCTTCATTTATAAAGTAGGCTTATGAGGATCAAATTATTTAATAAATGTAATTATTATTATTATTTTTTGAACAGGGTCTTAGTGCAGTGGCATCATCATAGCTCACTGCAACCTAAAATCCCTGAGCTTAGGCAATCCTCCTGCATCAGCCTCCTAAGAATCTGGGACAATAGATGTGAGCAACCATGCCTGGCTAATTTTTCTCTTTTGTTTTTGCAAGGATGGGATCTCACTCTTGCTCAAGCTAATCTTGATCTCCTGGCCTCCGGTATCGTCCCACCTTGGCCTCCCAAAGTGAATAAATGCAAATTTCATACATTAACACTTGACATATGGTATTGAGCTCTGTGTTAAGTATTAATTAATAGTTAACCATTAATATTATTATATACATATATACATTCTCATCTTTTGGAGCAGAGGGACACAAGGAAAGTGATAGTGTTTTGAGTGCCTAATATGTGGGCAGGTTTTAGGTACTTCACAATCTTAAAAATTGTATTTTTTTGTAAAGTGAGACAACTGAAAGAATTAATAATGTGAGTATAGTCTTCGAGCTTCTAAGTGGAGGAGCGAGGAATGGAACCTAGTGCCTTGTAACTTCCGTCTATGTTCTTTCTACCAGTGAAGCTGCTCTAGAGGAAACTCAATGAGACTTCAGAAAATGAAGTATATAAATGCATTTCCTTTCATGGATTATTTAATTCTGTAAAGGAAATAATAAAGAACCTTACAAATGAGGCAAGACTCAATTAGCACTCTCATCTATCCACATAATTAAAATAGTGAATAATCTTCACTTACAACCCTGGAAAATCAGAAACTCTACGCTGCTTCTAAATAAAAACATTTCTTTAATATAAGTTTAGAAGATACTATAGTCACGGGAGTAAAATAAGTAGAAAGGGCACTGGTTAATTCCAGTAATATCTTATTAAATATGAGAACAACTTAAAAAAATTCCAAAAATGTTTTAATTTGTCAACATTAATTTCATTCATTAAAAATAACCATTCATTACTTTTACTTTTTCCCTTTACTTACTTCTCCAATGGAATCTTGAGAATCTTGGTTGTATGCTTGAGTCTCTACCTCTCCATCAGTACTTTCTTCTGCCGTAACTTCTTCCTGAATCATAATTGCAAGTATATTACATGTATCAGGAGCACTAGGTGAAGGGTTATCTGTTCTGTTTGTTACCTTAAGAAAAGCTCAAATCTACAGTTTTAAAACTATGTAAGACAAAAGTCCATTTACTTTATTTATAAAATATAATCACGTTCCTTTTCAGTATACATAAAGTAAGATTTATAAACATTAATATATACAAATGAAATTAAGTTAGTAGCTTTTATGTTTGATATAAATCCTAATTCATTATAATTTAGTCCTAAGAACAAAAAATAAAAGAATGCATTTTGGTTAATTTTACAAAAGAAGACAGATAACAAATGTCCATGAGACTTGTAAGCTTAAAAATCTTTGAAATGGAATTCAACTTACGTGTTTGTAACTGTTTTTATTGAAATAACAACAAATTCAGATGAAGATATGCAAAAATATAAAATACTGTGCTAACTGGGCTAACAGTGGAAACTTTATCTAGTAAGTTCAAAAGAGTGTTTTCCAGATAATGCATTTTGGCTCCAAAGGTTATTTTTATAAGGCTATAACTGAAAATACTTTAGACTTACTGGCAAAAATAAAAATAAACAAAATGAACCTTGCACACCTCAGTTCCTACAGGTGTAACACTTTTCAACTTCTTAGGAAGAGGCATTTCCACTGTGTCATCAGAGACTTGGTCTGATGCTTCTATGGTGCTATCCTCTTCCTCTTCACGTGTACGCTTTGGCAAAGAAGAACTTGGGGTAGCTGAAACTTTTAAATCAGATAGTTTAAATCTTGAAATTAGAGAATAATTCAATTTAAACAAAGATAATTTAGCCAATGGTCACTTAACCAAAGAAAGACACAGTAAACATTTAATTGTACAGATTAGAATATAATCAATTAAGTACTAAATATATGTCTATCAACATAATTTGTTTCTGTTAATCTGTGGATAAACAAAGAGCAACTTATGCTCTGAATCAATATTTTTACACTAACCTATCCTTTGGTTAATAAAGACCCCTAACTCTTGCAAGATCTGATTCAATGAAATTGTACTGATACATAATTGCTATTTACAAAGTTTAAATAGGGGCCTTTTATTAAACCCAGTTGTCCTTGGGTGAAAAAATTTATACTGTATGTAAATCAGTATGTGGTTTTGTCTCAGGTGTCTTTTAGATATTAAGGACCTGTATTAAGATATTTATAATATGTTTTTGGTTGTTTCATCTTTAAGAACACTCAAAAAATAGCTGGAGGGGAAGAAAGGTCTTCATCACAAAAACAAATGACCTAAAAAATAGTCAAATTCAAAAGTACATAAAATGAAATGCTAGGAATGTAGTCATTCATTTTCATATCTGGATGAAAGCAAGTAGTTACAAAGAATACTCAACATATGTAAGATATCATAAATGTATAGTTCTACTCTAACTTCATTTTAAAATTAATCTTACCAGTGCCAAATACTGCTGTGGAAGTAGAAGGCCGTTCAACTGGAGAACTCTGAACAACCTCTAGTATGTTTGGGGATAACTCTTGATTGGCAGGCTCAATCTGAGCATGAGTCTGTTGAGTGGGTTGCACAAAAGCTGTAGCCTGTACTTGCTGCTGAACAGTTAGAATGGGTTGAGAGAGCGAAGGCTGGACATTAGGGCTGGTTGACCGAACAGATCCACTTGTGCTTCCAAAAACTGGAACATGTTCCACAGGTCCTTCTGACTGCATAGCTGAAAAATAATTGTAATGTTTAATGTAAGTCTTCTACTCTTACCAAAGCTGAAGTCATCTTTCCTTTGTGGGACATGTCACATTTTTCATAGTTTTGCATAATTATTCTCTTGTTAACTTATTAGACAAAAGCATTGTGGGTAAAGGTATTATGGATTTTTGTACTACCTATGGGACTGATAATGATAGCATACAATAAATTATTGGCTGAATTAAAAAAATACACATCTACAACTGCTTTTGCATCTAATATTTCATTTAAATTATTATCAAATAAAATTAAAAAGCTCAAAGTCAAATTAGAAGTTTTCATTAAGCAATTTTTCTACTTGACATCATAACATAGTAAGCTGAATTCCCATGACGGGTAAGACTGAAACTACAGGAGCAGGCAACCTAAGACAGGGGCTATGTTTTTCTGCCATACAAAAAACAAAAGAGGGAATTGTTGGGCCCTGCCATGTGCCTGAGGCCTAGTGCCACTTCCCAAGCCTGACTAGAAGTAGATCCATCAAGCTACTTCCGCGTAGCAACGACTCAGCAAGGCCCAGCCTGAAACTGCCTCTACCTAGATACAGCCAATGTGGTACCATGCCACTGGCCCGATCTTGTCACGCACCTCTTCCCCCGCCTTCTTTCCCCGCCCCTTCTCCACACTAAAAAAAAAATAATAATAATAATAATAAAAATAATAATTCCTATCTGGAGAGGTATGATAAGATACTGACTGTAGAGAATAAAATGATGTGGAAAAGAACCATAGAATCAAGAAGACTGGGGTATAAAATGAAATGAAACTTACACTAAATAGTGGATAAAATGATTTAATCAAAGAAATCTTTTCCCCAAAGTAGAAAATACAAACTTAGACGTTATTGGTAGAAGTGGCTTTATATTTGACTAACAGAAATTGCAGAATCAGAACAAAGAAAATGGGTGGAGATGGGAGTTTATCAAATAAATTCCCAAGAATGAGTCCTTACAAATACTCTAATCCAGGGGTGGCGAACAAGTTCGACTACGCGCTCGGAGATCGCTCCTCAGAGGTCCCTCCTCAGAAGCAGCATAACAAAATCCAAACTTGGCAAAGAGCCACAGTATACAAAATAATGATAAGAGGCAAAGA
>CAUYPK010117868.1:0-32053 GCA_963574355.1 Loris lydekkerianus
CCCTCTCCCCCCGCGTCCTTTCCCGGCCCATACTCACAAATAAAAAAAAAAAAAAAAAAAAAAAAAAAAAAACAGGCCCTCTGTAAATATCTGATGAATTTTTGAACTAAACCAAGCATGACCAAATTTGGCATGCTTCTAAAGCAAGTCAAGGAACAACTTCACGTGCATCTGGAAACCAGATGGCAGGTTTCTTCCATGGGTGGGTCATCCATAAGCAAGCTGTGTAAAGCCAGTCCTGGGTCTCACACAATTTTTTGTCTCCTCCGTGCAGGCACCAGGCTAGAGAACTGGAACGCAGGTGGAAGGAGGCAGTAAGTGTCACAGAAAGAGCACAGGCTTTGTGATCAGGAAAATGCGGGCTTCGCTTCTCAGTCTCACTACTTCCTAGCCTTAGTTTCTGTATCCGTAAAATAGGAGTGATAATGCCTACTTTGCTAGATTGCATTTTTGTTCTAAAATACTCACCACTCCTCCTGAGCAAGGATTAGACTTGCTACCCCACTGGCTGCAGCATTGACCATGTGAATTTGCTTTGGCCAGTGCAATGCAAGCAGAAGTGAGTGGGCTCTTCAGGGCCTGCGTGCTATGTGGGGTGGGTGTGTGGTGTGAAGGAGATGGACGTCCACATCTTCCTTAGGGAGAAGCCAACGATAGTGCCTGGTATGAGAGTAAGGGACAGAGAGCCAAAGGAGTATGTTACTGAGTGACAGGGAGGTGACTTCAAAAACCTGCTAAGAGTTGAAAATTATTCTGGGAATGGTGGAAAGGAGGGGAGGGAGTTTCGTTTTCATAATAAACCGTCTAAAACTGCTGGATTCTTTAAACCAGTGGTTCTCAACTAGGAGCAATTTTGCCTCCTACCCACAGGGGACATTTAACAATGTCTAGGAGACATTTTTGGTTGTGGCAATCAAATCCAGTAGGGGAGGCGGTTGCTACTGGCAACTAATGGGCAAAGGCCAGGGTTACTGCTGAACATCCCACAGTGCACAGGATAGCGGGGAATTATCCCCCTACACATCCGCAGTGCAGAGGCCGGTAACCCCTACTTTGAAGTACAAGAAGTCCCTGGGTTATGAACAAGATAGCTTCTATAGGTTTCTAAGTATGTAAGTTAAAACAAGTACATTTACCTATTACCTATAATAGCCTCTGTTCCTAAATGTAAGTTGCACATAGGTCAGATGTTTGTAACTCAGGGACTTAACTATAATTAAGCTTCAATCCACAAGTGTGAGTTGTACGTAAGTCAGGTGTTTGTAACCAAGGCACAGCCTGTATGTGCATGCTTGGCTTTGGTAACTCACAGGTGAGGGGAGAGTGAGGGGAGACTGCTGCAGCATATGGCTGATCTTGATGAAAGGGATCCAGGCCCGCAGAAGCAGAGGGCTTCTGGCACAGCCAGGGTGCTTGGGGCAGGGGCCTGGAGGAAACAGAGGTGAGCTTTGTAGGACAGTAGAAAAGAAGTTGGTGTGGGGCTATCAGTTTTTCCAAATGACACAAGAAATAGGTAAATACAGTCATAGCCCCATAGCTGACCACCGCCTTAAGTTGACCTAATTTTCACAGACCAGACATGTACCACATGTATGTATCCGTACAGCAGCCCTAGTTCCTTAGGTTGACCAGCTTGTTACAGTCCCTTGGGTGGTCAGCTTAACAGAGGTTCTACTATACTTTCTTATTAAAAATTCAACTATTACAAAGCTAACCTCCTCCTTGACCACCTGCACTGTCTCCACTTTCAGGCCTCTCTCCAGGGGTAACTACAATCGTGGATTTCTTGTGTTTCTCTCTAAATCTTTTTTCTCTTCATCTGCATAAATAAATATGTATAAAGAGCTCCTTAGTCTGGCAGAGATGTTACCACCTATATGGGATGGTGCTGTGCATACCGTCTATAGTTGGCTGTTCTGCTCATCACTATGTCTAGGTGGTTTTCAGCTCAGTATGCCTTTCAGATCTCCCTTATCCTTTTTATCTGCCGCACAATATTCCCTTCCCTAATATCCCAGAATTTGTTGATCTGTTCCAGTGTCAGATGGTTTTTAGTTTTTCCACAATCACAATACTGCAGTGAAATGTGGGCACCCATGGCTACCTGGCACGGCTGGGCTCGCTGGGGGGCAGAGTTTCATTTGATACTAATTCCCACGTTCAGGTGCCAGGCTCCCTCCCACCAGCCTCATGGGGAGCACCTGTCTCCTGCAACAGCCCCCCCGCACTCAGCATTACCAGACACTTACTGTTCTCGTGGTCTTAGCAGGGGAAAACAATTGTTTTTCTCTGATTACAAGTGATGTTAGGAATGTTTCTTATTTTGCAGATTTGGGCTTTGATATCTTTTCTGTGAACTGCTTGGTCCTTCTCTATTGAGACATGTTCTCCTGGTATGCCCTTTAATGTGATTTGCAGTGTCTGTTGCTTTTATAACTTGTATTTATTCCATATTTATAACTGCATTCTTTTTGTTTTTATTATGGTGAAGTCCATTGTTTTCCTTTTTAACTTTCTTTCAAAGTTATTGTAATATTGCCTCAATAATAAAAAAATATGCTTCCAACATTCCCCAGCTGTGATAATGATATGATCTCTCTATCAGGAGAGATTTTCTACTAATTTTTGCCATTTCACCTGGTTGCTGCTGATCCTCTCTTCACGCCTGTTTTCTGTTTGTGGTTTCAGATAAACTTTATGTGGTTGACTTGAGTAACGAGCGAGCCATGTCACTCACCATCGAGCCACGGCCCGTCAAACTGAGCCGCAAGTTTGTCCCCGGCTGCTTCGTGTGTCTTGAGTCTCGAACCTGCAGCGTCAACCTCACCCTGACATCTGGCTCCAAACACACGATTTCCTTCCTTTGTGATGATCTGACACGTCTGTGGATGAATGTGGAAAAAAACATAAGTACGCCCCTTAATTAGTGCATCTGTCCTGGGCCGTGGACAGGTCTTCCTCCCTGCCTTGTCTTGTCCCTGGGTGGGGCATAAATCCTGTGATCCAAAGTGCCCGCCCCAGGGCCTGTGAGCCAGGCAGACAGGTGGCAAACACAGCGAGTATCGATGTTTCCCCTTTAGGGCCAGCCTTCGGTGGAATGCACGGCCCTCAGTAGGGAGGCATATGCCTGACTACCCAGCCTTCCTGTCTCCCTCTTGAGAAATCTCTCCCCCTTTGCTCAGCGTTCCCCAAATCCTCCCATCCTCACAGCCCCCTCTTCCACATCCACTGCCCTCTTCTTTTAGAGGAGGCCGAGAGGTCAAGAACTTTGGCTTCTTCAGGTTTTTTTAATCCATTTAACCCCTAGCAGTGCTGGACACTTTAAAATGTTTGGTGATGGCCGGGCCCAGGAGCTCACACCTATAAATCTAGCACTCTGGGAGGCTGAGGCGGGTGGACTGCTTGAGCTTGGGAGTGCGAGACCAGCCTGAGCAAGAGTGAGACCTTGTCTCTAAAAAATAGCCGGTGCTGTGGCAAGCACTTCTAGTCCCAGCTACTTGGGAAGCTGAGGCAAGAGGATCACTGGAGCCAAGAGTTTGAGGTTGCTGTGAGCAATGATGCCATGGCACTCTACCCATGGTGACAGAGTGACACTCTGTCTCAAAAAAAAAAGCTTGGTGAAAGCAGCATAGCCAATAGTCACCTCCCTGCTGGGCCACTGTGAGCACTGGCATGGTGCTCTTAGTCTCTGCAAATGCAGGAGCTGAGGCCATCACAGGCAAAGTAGCCTGCCTGAGGTCCCCGGGTAGGAAGCGCAGAGCTAGAGGAGAGCTGGGATCACCCCAACATCACACACAACGTCAGCTCCAACCACGGCACAGAACTGCCTCCCCGCATGAGGGGACACTGGACAGCACGTCTGGGTGGAGTGAAACCTGTGCCCTGCCCCCATGCCACTTAGCATCTGAGACGCAGACTCACAGAAGAAAAAACTCGAACAGAAAAGGAGAGAAAACTTCAACCCTAAGTGCTTCCCACAAGTTTGCCTGCCAACTTTGTAGAGAGAGCAGAAGGGAAAGCCGGGAAAGGCTCACGGAGGAGCTCACATGAGGGAGCTTGGGGCAGAGGGGGAGAGAGGGCAGCTTGCTGACGTCCAGCCTCAGGTGAGTGGGGCAGGCACATTTCTGCACATGTGACTACCACTAGCCTCCCTCTTCCAGGCTGCACAGACTACCGGTACTGCCACAGAAAATCCTACCAGCTGCTGGTGCCCAGAGACATCCTGCAGCTGCCTGTGGAGCTGCACGACTTCTCCTGGAAGGTGCTGGTGCCCCAGGACAGGCTCAGCTTGATGCTGGTGCCAGCCCAGAAGCTGCAGCAGCACACCCACGAGAGGCCCTGCAACACCAGCTTCAGCTACCTGGTGGCCAGCGCCAGCCTCAGCCAGGACCTGTACTTCGGCTTCTTCTGCCCTGGAGGCTCCATCGAGCAGATCCAGGTGAAGCAGAACGTCTCGGTGACCCTTCGCACCTTTGCCCCCACCTTCCGACAGGAGGCCTTCAGGCAGGGCCTGACCGTGTCCTTTATACCACATTTCAAAGGTAAAGGAGAGTGGTCTGTTACTCTCACCATGTCCCTGATCTCCTAGCCTTTTTTGTTTGGGTTTTGTGATCACCTTACTTAAGTTGTCAATTTGGAGAAAAGGGATAGCGTTAATGTTCTGGTCCTCTCACAAGAAATGTGAAAGATGAGCCAGGCCTGGTGGCTCACGCCTGTCATCCTACCACTCTGGCAAGCCGAGGTGGGTGAATGGCTTGAGCTCAGGAGTTGAAGATCACCCTGAGCAAGAGTGAGACCCCGTCTCTACGAAAAGAATAGAAAATCTAGCTAAGCGTAGTGGTGGTCATCTGTAGTCCCAGCTACTCGGGATGCTGAAGCAAAGATTGCTCAAGCCCAAGAGAGTGTGAGGTTGCTGTGAGCTATGGTGTCATAGCACTCTACCCAGGGCAACAGAGTAAGACTCTGTGGGAGGGAGGAGAGAAAAAAAGGAAGGAGCTAATTTGAAAGACGGTGAGTCCTAATCCTGACTTTACCATCAACCTAGTGTGGAAATTTCCAGAGGTCAGAAGTAAGAAAAATGTTTCTAACAGTGGGAGGAGATGGTTGGTAGGCAGGCAGCAGAACCAATAAGCAGTCTTGAGTCTTTTTGGAAGCAGATAGGGCATAAATGAGAAATGACCAAATATTCCCCAGTCCTGGATTTTTAAGGTGGTAACATGAAAATCCTCAGGCAGACATTTTTATGTTTCTTCATTTACAATTCAGAAAGCGGCAGTGCAGAGAGCACAGAGGGGGGAGCATGGGGAGGGAGAAGGCTCTCTGGAGCCCACAGCCTGGTGGAGACTGTGTCTCAATGTTCTGAGGCACCAGACGAGGCCGCGTGGCTCAACAGTGAACTCTACATGGTTGATTTTAAGTCACAGCTACCATTACAAGTTGCTCAAAGAACAATTACATTAAAGTAGATTTCATTTAAAATTGATGGAGACTTGTCTGATGTTTACTTCAGACCTGTGTTCTCAGAGGTATGAGTGCGAGGGACAAGAGCCTTGGGCTGTCAGATTAAGGCCAGTCCAGGCTGCCTGCTGTCTCCAAGTGTACCAGAGCGGAGTCTTGGTAAATGAGACATTTTCTCATCAGGGTGGAGTATTAGGGCTGTCTCTCTCCTGAAGTTGAGGAATGGATTAGTTGACATGTCAGGAGCTCTCTCAGCTTTGTAATTCTAGCATTTTTTCTGAGAATCTGCAGTTTTTTTAAAATCTCCACAACAGAAATTGCTATACAGGTACACCATTCCCAGGGTGGAGCAGGGCAGTAGATAAATGTTAGCTATGGCGAGAGCATTTTTTTGGGGGGTGAAGGGGAAGACAGAGTCTCACTTACCCAGGCTGGGGTGCTGTGGTATCAGCCTAACTCACGGCAGTCTTAAACTCCTGGGTTCAAGTGATCCTCCCGCCTCAGCCTCCCAAGTCGCTGGGACTACAGGCACCTCCCACAATGCTCAGTTAATTTTTCTGTTTTTAGTAGAGAGGGGGTCTCAAACTCCTGAGCTCAAGGGATCTTCCCTCATCGGCCTCCCAAGTGCTAGGATTACAGGCGTAAGCCACTACGCCCATAAGAGCATTTCTGAAAGGGGGATGGTTTGGCAAACTGGCTTGAGTTTTGTTTGCTTGTTGGTTCTGTTTTTTTACAAGGACCTGAACACCTAATCTACCTGAGACTATCCTGCACTGACAATAAAGTAACACTAGTCATATGTGGCTCTTTAAATTTCAATTAATATGAAACAAATTTGAAATGCAGGTTCTCAGTTATACTGGACACATTTCAAGTGCTCAGCAGACTTGTGGCCAGGGGCTACCCTATTGGACAGTGCAGATGTAGAAAGTCTGTTGGACAGCACTGGTCCAGACAGTGGTGACTGTGGTCCAGTCCATGTGACTGAGTGAAACAATGTCTCTCTGGATCCCCTTCCTATTTTCTACAGAGGAAGGAATTTTCACAGTGACCCCAGACACAAAATCCAAGGTGTACCTAAAGAGCCCTAACTGGGACCGGGGCCTGCCGTCCCTCACCTCAGTGTCCTGGAACATCAGCGTGCCCAAAGACCAAGTGGCCTGCCTGACCTTCTCTAAGGAGCGGACTGGCGTGGTCTGCCAGACGGGGCGGGCATTCATGATTATTCAGGAGCAGCGCACCCGGGCAGAGGAGATCTTCAGCCTGGAGGAGGAGGTGCTCCCCAAGCCAAGCTTCCACCATCACAGCTTCTGGGTTAACGTCTCTAACTGTAGCCCCGCAAGTGGCAAGCAGCTTGACCTGCTCTTCTGGGTGACGCTTACCCCAAGGACTGTGGGTAAGAACCTTCAGGGTAAATAGAAAGTTGTCAACAGAGGGATAGGAGCAAGTCTGGGAGGCAAGTCAGGAGACACAGATTGAGTCCTGGCTATTTGTGTATCAGTCAGGTATTGCATGGATAATGCTACATAACAAAGCACCCCTAGAACAATGTGATTTAAAAGCAGCCATCTGTTACTGCTTACCTGTTGGCTGGAAAATTCTGGTCTCAGATGGGCTTGTCAAGGCTTCCTCACTCATGTACTTGCAGATTAGCTAGAGGACTTTGCTGATCTTAGCTGGGTGCCTCTCACATGTCTAGGGAGACAACTGGGCTTACTTGACTGTCTCCCCTTGGCCTCTAATCCTCCAGCCTGGGCCTGTATTCATGGAAGAGGCAGAGAGATCCACAAGAGACTGAAGAAAGCACGCATAGGTTAGGAACTCACACACTGTCCCTTTCAATGCATCCTTTGGGACAGCCTAGACTTTTTAATCAGTCTACCATCATCCTTTACCATTAATCTCCTCTTCCCTAGAGGAAGCCTCTCCACTCTTAGGCTCTTCTTCATCTGCAGAGAGTAGATAATAATGATTACCTCATGGGGTTCAATGTTGGGGATTAAAATGTGGGGACCCGGAAATTATAACAGAGGTACATGAGGCTAGTTTTTTTTATTTAGTCACAATGAAATGTTGTCATTATGAAATGCCCTCAGTGGCAGGCCTCAGAGCCCAGGTAAGGAGTTTGTCTTTATTTCTTAAAGTTACAGGTCCATGGAAGATACTCCAGGAAGGACATGCCTGTGTTTAGGGCACTCTGTGGCAGAGCCACGTCTGCCCACATGTAGTATTCAGCAATGGCATCACAGAATATCAGAGCCAGATGGAACATGCTGCTGACTCCTTTCCTTTCCTTTTCTTACAGTTAGTGATTGAATATCCCCTAAAGGCCACACAGTGGCTTAGCAAAGCCCCAAAAGCTGTCCACACTCTCAGATTACCTCCTGGGTTTTCTTCCTCTCTTACATTCATTTTCTGACGTTTATTTCCATTCCTGTTTTCTTTGGATCTCCTTTGTTTTCTTGGTGAACAAGCAAAAAATTCTAAATCCCTGTTTGGTGCAAGTTCCCTCTCCAATTTCTTTTCTTTCTCCTTTGTACAACTATAGGAAAAGGACAGCACAAATGGAACAGCCCTCTCCTTCACTCCTTCACTTCTGACTTTCAATTCCCTGCTTTCTCCTACACGCTTCTGCTCTTTCCTTCTCCAAGGTAGGCTGTGGTGATCGGTGGAGTATAAGCCAGGAGCAGCTTTTAGAGTAGATCTGGTGGGTCCCCTCAGTTGGTTTCTGTACATAAAACAAACTTGGTTCTCACTTTGGGCTGCGCTGGGTTTTTTCCCCATGGAGTCTCCACCTGACTAACTTGGGCTTCCTTACAGCATGGTGGTCTCAACATAGTTAGGCTTCTTACACAGTGGCTGGCTTTCCCGCAGAGAGAAAGAGCAAGCTGACATCCTCTTAAAGGGTAGGTCCAGAACTGGCACAGCCACCTACTATTGGCTAGCACAGATTCAAGAGGAAGGGAAATAGAGACGTCATGATGTTAGGAGCCGCAACGGGGGCAGGCGTTGATAGTGCCCATCCTTGGAGATTACTTAACTTCATTGCTGGACTAACTCCTGTCTCCTTGTGTCTCTGCTCACAGACCTGACTGTTGTTGTCATCGCAGTGGTGGGAGGTGGAACCTTACTGCTGTTTGTCCTCGGACTTATCATTTGCTGTGTGAAAAAGAAGTAGGTGGAATCTCTTACATTGTCTTTGGCTGATTTAATTCCTCTTCAGATCACACAGCCCAGATATATTGTTAATATTGACTTTGTATTCTTGCTCCCCTTTTCCCCCACAAAGATCAATGTTAAATAATACTTCCAGATACTAGTTTACTTGGGCTGGGGGGAGGGAGGGGGTAAAAAACATTTGGGACACTTTCCGCTGCAGCCTGTCATGCAGCCGCCTCTGCACAAGTCCCCTGTGAATTGCTACTGTCTGCATATCAGATTGATCATGGCAGGAGTGATCTTGGCAAGAAAATGTTCCCATAGGCTCTGCCAGAGCCTGTCTCTGAAGCCACACCCTCTGTCTCCTTAAGGAGAATGAATGCATGTTGCCCTGGCTGTTCTCCTGCAGTTTCCTAAACAAAATGCTTTGTGCTTGTTTATTAGACTCCAAATAAGCACCAAAGGCCAGCCTTGTGGATGAGAGGAAGACCCAGTTAACGGTCTTGTTCTCACCTTCCACTCCTTCAAGATGACAGCTTCTGTTTTATAAAAGGGAAATGCTGGCCTTTTAAGAAAGAATCCATGCTGCCACCAAATCTTATAAATTCTGCTCATATTTCTGATTAATGCCATAGTGGGGGAATCTATTCTCCTTAGACGAGTTTGACCTTCCAAAAGGTTGGCTCTGAGCAAACAAATGAAATTCTTTTTTTTTTTTTTGAGATAGAGTCTCACTCAGTGCCCTGAGTAGAGTACTGTGGTGTCACAGCTCACAGCAACCTCAAACTCCTGGGCTCAAGTGATCCTCTTGTCTCAGCTTCCCAAGTAGCTCGGACCACAGGTACTGCCACAGTTAGTTTTGTGCCAGCTAAAGAAAACTAGTGCCAGATGGTTTTTCTATTTTTAGTAGAAATGAGTGGTCTCAAACTCCTGAGCTCTAAGAAATCTACCCACCTTGGCTTCCCAGAATGCTAGGATTATAGGCATGCGCCACCATGCCCTGCCCAAACAACTGAAATTCTTGAGCTGCAGTGAGACTGTCTAAAAATGTCTCCACTGCTGACAAAGGACTTGCTTGTAGCAGGTCCAGGGATAGGCCTTTTCTCTATGAGATATGGCTATCCATCCATCACCTGGGGGAAACTTCTTTCAATAAAACATCATGTTGCTGTTGGTCTCAGGAAACCTTCTTGTCCAGGGTGCACAAAATACCCCCTCCCAGTTGGGAAGACATTGAACCCTAGCTTCCTCATCAAGAGGGAAGAGATCTGACACCTGCCTCATTTTTAAACTGCTCCAGTTCTGGCCTGAGAGCCGCCAGCCCTGGCCTTGACGAGGGCCTTGCAAGGCCACTGGCCGTCCCCAAGCTGGTGCAGGAGGATGGCCAGGCTCTGCAGTGAGAATGAGGAGAGGCCATGGGACTTAAACACTAAGCAGGTGTTTCCTGGGGGTCTCCTGGGCACTGGGACCCATGTGAGGTGCTGGGGACAACAGTGAGCAAGGCACAGTCTCTCCTACCCCCTTTGGGGGCACAGGGACAAAAGAGATGGTTCAAATAAATAGGTAGTTTCAGCACAGCTCGAGAAGGGGACAAGCACTGCAAGGTTCAGGAAGGGGCCTTAGGAACCCGCCATCCTGGCCAGCGACTCAATGTTATAAGCTAAGGGACTCAATTTATTTTTATCTCAGAAACGTACAGAGAGCCTGTCCACAATTAGTGCACTGCCTGCCTGTACATTATGCGGTCCATTACGCTAATTGAGCTAATGTCCTCCATTTGCATCGCTGGTCAGCTAAAAAGTCAGCATTCCCTGCTGTCTGGCTCGTGGAGATGAAGGCCAAGCTTTGTGTGCTGTGGCAGAGAATGCTAATATCCCTCCATGTCCAAGTGCTAGAGAACATTACAAACCAAACGCTAATGGTCTTGTTGGGAACTCTGGCACTACAGCCAGAACTTGGTCTTTTTAGCACTTTCCTCTGTTCAAGGTTTCTGCTGAGGCACTGGGTCTCTCTGCTAATGCTGAGCTCATCTCTCCCCAACTCAAGCTGGAAACTAAAATACAAGCTTCCCTCCTGAGTCTCATATGTTATCGTTTGGAATCCAGATGGTCAGAGCTTTTATACATGCAAAAGAGAGGGGTGAAGCATTAGTTGCAGGAAAGTACTAAGAGTCCTGGAGGGTTGGCCTGGCCATGCCTGAGCCTGCTGTGGTTTAGAAAGGCTGGGACACCACGCAGCTTCTAGCAGAAGAGAGGGCACAGGGATTGTCAGATGTCTTCACCATCAGATTCCACCTATATATCAAAGACAAATTGAGCTCAGATAGTGTTAAAAGTGCCCTCTCTACACCACTCTCTACCACCTGTGGTCTCTCAGTTTCTACCTTGAGACCAAAGCTCGTCCCTTCTATATGTTCAGCGAGAACAGTAGTTTCAGTTTTTGCTAAGCAATTGGAGAGACTTGGTGGGGACTTGTCAGAACCCTGAAGAATTCAAGCTTTAGCAGGGCTATAAAAATGGTGTGCATCCAAGATCGCTTCTTTCCTCACTTCTGTATTGCTCCCTTTCTCCAAACAGGAAAAATAAGACCAACAAGGGCCTTGCTGTGGGTATCTACAATGGCAACATCAATACCCAGATGCCCAGGCAACCAAAAAAGTTTCCAAAAGGACGAAAGGACAATGACTCCCATGTGTACGCAGTCATCGATGACACCATGGTGTATGGGCATCTGCTACAGGATTCCGGAGGGTCCTTCCTCCAGCCAGAGGTGGACACCTATCGGCCCTTCCAGGGCACCATGGGGGACTGCCCGCCCTCCGCACCCCACACATGCTCCAGGGCCCCAACTGTAAAGCCGACCACAGATGAACCACCCGCTTGCCTCACTCCTGAGTCTGACAGCGAACCGTACACCTTCTCTCACCCGAGAAATGGGGATGTAAGCAATAGGGACACAGACGTGCCCTTACTGGACACTCAGGAGCCAGAGGAGCCAGCAGAGTAACTTGGACCTATTGCAAAGACATGACTGACACGTGGAGCAGGGCACTGAGACACACTTCCATGTTCTAGTGAGAAGCCCTCCAAGAGGAGTCACAGGGAAGGAGCAGCAGGTTTTCTAGGACATCACCATCATCACATTTCTCAGTGGGCTCATTCCAGTGATGAGACATTGAAAATAGTGAATTCCGATCTGGATACAGTTACCACAGTTCACATCCTTCTAAACTCAGGTTTAATGAGAGGAGACCTGTGTCATCCAGCACAGAGTGACAGCAAGCCCTGGATTCAGAGTGATAAACAGAGGTTTGCCCTCTTCAGGGGCAAGAGTTCCAATTCCTGGGAACCTGCCCGAGGTCCCTGTTCTCACTGATCTCTGGGTGAAAATGATACTGTGCCTTTTTATTATTTTATTGTTGTTGTTAGGTGGTCCTGTGTATGTATTTAAGAGGTCATTGTGTAAGCGTGTAGCTCTTTTCACCTGACGTCAGTAACAACTCCTGCTAACTGGTTCAGATGCCTAGATTTAACCTCTACCCACTGCTAGATAAACATATGCCTGTCTCCTGAGAGATGGAAATAATTTGCCATCTCTCCGGCCAGCAAAGGGTGTGTGTGCTCAGACAGCATTGATGCACACCTGCTTTGATGGGAGACTTCCCATTCTCTAGTTCTGCATGTGGTTAGCCCACTGCAGAAATTCATCTCAAGTCCTATTGTCCTTTAGTCCTGGAAATGAGAGAAATTTCTGCCATGTGTTCTTCCAGGGGCAGCAGTACTTTGACATTTAAACAAAAATTTAGAGAAGATTTATATCCTTTAAACATTTTAAATGTAGATCAGAGAGTGGCCTCCAGTATTAGTTTTCTGTTGTCAAATTTATTACCTTATGGTTCTGGAGATCAGAATTTCAAAATGGGTTTCACTAAGCTAAAATCAGGGTGTCAGTAGAGCTGTGTTCCTGTTGAGTTCTCCAGAGGAATCTCTTCCCTTGCCTTTTCCAGCCTTTAGAGGCTGCCCACACTCCTTGGCTCCAGCTACTGGTCAGGTCTTTCTCACATGGCATCACTGTCACACTGACTCTCCTGCTCTCCTCTTGAAGTTGGGAGTTCAAGACCAGCCTGGGCAACATAGCAAGACCCAATATCTACCAAATTTAATAAACCAATACAACTCACCAGGAAAATTGAGGATAATCTCCCCATCTCAAGATCCTTAACTATCACACTGAAAAAGTCCCTTTTACCATGTGAGACAACATGTCCACAGGTTGGGGACTTGGACATCTTTAGGATGCCATTGTTTGGCCTACCACATCTTCCTGCCAATGGTCCCTCCAGGAGAGGCTATAAAAAAATCCAGCCCACAGCAGTGTTTTGTTTAGCCTGCAGGGTCTTTTTTAAGAATTAGTTGCTAACATTTAAAATTATAAAAAGTTTACATAACAATCCAAATGAGAGGATCTGGCAATGCTGGGCTCACAATGTCAGACAACCACAACTGTGCTGAGCTGAGCAGCAGCTTGGCCTTTAGATGGGGCGGCCACTTCCTCAGTCCACTGTCCCCATGGCTCCGTCTCCCAGCTCCCTATCACCTCTGCAGGAGGCTCAGTGTTCACTGCTACCTGCTCCTTTTTTTGTACTAAAAAGGAAAGGTTAGGACTCATGTCTCTTATCCAGTGAGAAGACAGACTCTGAGCCTAGAGTATGTTTGAGAAGTGTTTCCATACAGCCCACTTCCCTCATTTGTATTGATGACCAAACAGCCTCATGGGTATTTACCTTTATAACCCCTCCCCCACTCACATTCTAATCTGGGAGGAGAGGGACTGTGCTATAGCTTATCTGTCCGTACAGTCCAAAGTTCAGTATTTCTGTGGCAAAATCTTCCTTTAAAAATCAATGCAGGCTGGGCGCAGTGGCTCATGCCTGTAATCCTAGCACTCTGAGAGGCTTAGGCGGGTGGATTGCCTGATCCCAGGAATTCAAGACCAACCTGAGCAAGAACAAGACCCTGTCTCTACTAAAAACAGGAAGAAAAATAAATAAATGCATTTCCTTGTTCACAGCAACTCCACCTTGGAAACGCACCACCTCAACTTGTTCACATGGCCTCAGTGAAAAGGACTTTTACAGTTTGCTAATGATCTGTACTCCAAGGTCCCTTGAATGATTAGCAGAAGGGAGAGGATTTTTTTTTTTTTAGTCTGCCCTTGGCCTTTCTCTTCTGAAAGGTTGACTGCTGGCTTCAGCCTCTTGACCCAAGGCGCTGACAAAGCCCCTCCCTCAAAGGCCAGCGAAGGTCCATGCCTTCCTTCCCTCCACTGAGGAACCTTATTTGAAATTGCCATGTTGGGCCCTGGGCCTCCATTCTCTTTCTCCTGGCCCCGTTTGAGTACTTCTCAGGTGCCCACGGTCCACCCACGGCGTGCCTGGTCATCTCTGGGCAGCTACTCATCACGCACACTACTTACAAGGGCTCCACGGCGCCATTTTCTTTTGACTGAGGGCTCAAGACTCTTGGCCAAGTGGTTGGCTCCCCGAGACCACAAGTGAATTCAATACTTTCTGAACCTGTGCCTCAGTGAAGGGGCCCACGAGTTATCCTGGCTCTTTTCTCACCCCGCTTGTGTGAGATATTTCAGGGTCACCAACGCCCTTGTCAATGCCTACTGTGTGCCAGCACAATGCCCATTCACACGAGGCCTGCTGATGTGGGCCTCCACGCCCATCCACAGTGCCCCTGAGGGCTGATCTCCAGGGCTGATCTCCAGGGCTGCAGCCCTAGCACGGAGGGAAAGGTCTTGAGGAGTCAAGAGGGACAAGTGCAAGTCCACCAGACGTAACCCAGGTGAAGGCTAAGGACTGGTTTGTGTGGGTCTGCAATGTTTATCTCGAAATAATTTATTCATTGTAGATACTTTTAGGTACCGTTTTACTCATTTCCTATGCGTTTTTAAATAAACGTACAAAAAAATTAGTATCGGGTTGTCTAAATGCTTCAGCTACTTGTCTGCTAGTTTGGGAGAGACCCCAGCTTCCCAGGTGTTACTGTGACAGTTTCAGCAAGGGTTCAGCCCAGCTGTCGGCCCTGTGTGTTTCTGGCACAGGTTGCTGCACTTGAGGCTGCACCTCTTCCTAAGTCATTTGATGCCACATAGTGTGAAGCAGTCAACTTTGTCCCAAAATACAAATGATATTCTTGGTGCCTCACCACCACTTGTCTTCAAGTTCTCACAAGTGGAAGGAACAGAAGTTACCACCAGTGGGTGACGCAGAGGCCAGGACTTGTCCTGTTCCTGTTGAGGCAACACGACTCCACCCCCACCCATGTGACCACTCCTAATACCTGACCCCACAGAGGCCTGGAGCCACGCGAGCCACTGGCTGCAGTTGAGCTCCAAGCCCAGAGCAGATGACCAGCCACCCCAACTGGTGTGAGAGGGCAGCTCCGAGTGCTGCCCACCTCTGGCCATGCACTTGGGGAGGAGACTGGGCATGTTAGTGTGACGGCACCAAGGGGACCAGATATGGCTGCATAATGAGGCACCCCAAATTTTAGTTAACATTTATTTTGCTCACAAATCTGTAGTTTGACTGGTGCTCAGCAGGGACCGCCTGTCTCCGCTTCATGCGCTCCTTCCCCCCACGACAGTACAACTAAAATGCTTTCTCCAGTGGTTCTAGCACACACGGCAAGTGGCTGAGAGCTTTATTCCTCAGCACTTGGACCACTCTTAGGGCTTTCAGGGCTTCTTCAAGACACAGTGTCTGGGACACTGTCCAGAGTCAGGACCTGGGAACTACCAGCCTCTCAAGGCCTGGGCCCGCACGTTGGCACGACATCACTTCCCTTCTGTGCTGCGGGCTCATCAGTCACAGCCCACTCAGAGTAAGGAGAAGAAATGAGGATCCCACATCTCAGTGGGGGAGGGGGACAAAGAATTTGCAGCCATCTGTAATATGCTTCAGGGGGGCTGGAGTGATTAGGGTCAAGTGTCCGTAACCATGAAAAGCAATGACACCTGATCACGATGTCCTTGATCACTGTGGCCACATGCAGGCCACATCCCTCCTCTCTGACAGTCCCTTCTCCTGGATCCTGTACTCAGGCCTCAACGTTCCATCTTTGGCCTTCTGGCCTTTTCTATTGCACTCTGCCCCCTGGGTTTCCAACTGTGTCCTCTGTCCTATGATGACAACGCCCAGCTGACACCCACCTGGACCCCAGGCCCACATTTTCAGCAGCTCCTAGATTTATCAGCTCATACACCTTAGTGGTGACACAAATCTGATCACTCCAGGGGCAAAATTCATTGTCTCCTGAACTTGCCCTAAATCTTCTCCCCTTTTACTGTGAGTTCATCTGACTCTGCCCCGAACTGGCCATGTGGCCTTGAATTGGGTTCAAATGGCTGCATAAGATTAAATCATCTAAGTCACTTCCAGCTCTAGAATGTTCTGATTGCTCCAGGAACCCAGGCTCAGATATTGGACCCACCTTTGGCTCATCCCCATCACACACTCTTCTCCCATCCAGCCTCCCCCTCCTTTGCATCACTCCTTTTTCATCATGAGACTCTCTCACTCTGGAATCCATCCTCAGACTCTCGTGGCTTAGTCTCCTGCTGGAAGGACGGCACCTCCAGTCTACCATGGTCTCCTTCCCTCCCTGGACCTCTCCTTCCAGGCAGCCAGTGACCCCGGGCTCTATTCCAATAAGGCTCAGAATGCCCAGGGTGCATCCCAGGCACTCCTGCTCATACCACTTTTCTCATGCCATTGTTCCTGGGGACACACAGCAAAGGCTGCCCTCCCAGCATTTCAGAGTCTATCACAAAGCCCCCTTCCTCCAGGAAGCCCTCCAGCCACAGCAAGTTCTCCCTCTAAATCCTTCTGATGGATAATTCATCTGCATTTAGGTCTATTTGTTTCATTATTTAAAGAATCTGTGTTTACATGTCTTTCATCTAATACATTGTACTTTTCTCAGAGGTAGGGGGTCATATCTTAAACTTAGTGTATCTGCCTCACATTGCCCAAAATAGTGGGTGCCCTAGAAATAATGCCCATTGCTTTTAATTGTCAGAATAGAGATATATCGTACTTCAGCAATGACTTCAGTGTTAGTTACACTGGAAGCTTCCAGATGGAGAGAAGGAATTAGATGTCAGGAAAGGACTCTGTGTGAGGAATTTTACAAACCTTACCTCATGTCACCCTCTCATGATCCTAGCAGCAATGTTTATGTCCAGTTTACTAGTAAGGAAAGGAGCACGGTAGAGTCACCTGCCCACATTTACAAACCTGCAGGGCATTTCCACAGGCACTGGTGATGCTCAGCTAGAGCATCCTGGTCCTCCCAGGAGCCAGGATCAGGCGAGGAGAGGGGCTTCCAGGAAGGCTGATGAATTCCAGGGCTCCCTATAGAGTCCTTGTCTCTTCTGTCATTTTTCTTTCCTGCAAGAGGCCAAAAATTTGATAAAGAGAGAGACACCTTAAGAACAGTGAAACAGGACGTCTAGTCCTCTGGACTCTGTGTTGGCAGCTCCTTCTCCTCCTCCTCCTTTCTACTAGATCAGGGATACCGGTGCATCTGGTGTTAGAGCCATGGAGCAGAGCACCTATAGCCTTCCAGGCCTCTGCCAAACCGTCTCCTCCACTTCACCTTCACCTTGCCCAGACCTCTCATGGACTCCTGTTCCCCAGGGAAGAGGGGAGTCCTGTTGACACCTGTGTTGTTTAGAATCATGTCAAACAGCGCCATACCAATGCATCCTCAGCCAGGGTCCTATGAGCATGCAAACCACACCCAGCCCTAGGCTCACTGTCCTTTGTCTAGGGGCTTTGCAAGGCTACTCCTTGGCTTTAAAAGCATTTATGTGTGGCTTGGGGCCTGCAGCACAGTGGTTATGGCACCAGAGGCTGGCAGGTTCAAACCCAGCCCAGCCCAGCTAAACAACAATGACAACTGCAACAAAAAATAGCTGGGCATTGTGGCAGGTGCCTGTAGTCCCAGCTACTAGGGAGGCTGAGGCAAGAGGATCACTTAAGCCCAAGTGTTTGAAGTTACTGTGAGCTGTGACACCATGGCACTCTACTGAGGCAACATACTGAGACTCTGTCTCAAATAAAATAAAATAAAAGTGTTTATGTGGGGATAAGAAAGTATGGAACTCAGTCTTCACTTGGTGAGTCCTCTTGCCTCTGGCCTCCTACAAACTTCTAAAAGACCCCAGGAGTTAACGGGCTGGACCAGTTCAGTCTCTCCTCCACCTCTGGAGGAAGGTGATTGCAGGTAGCTGGACTAGTCATCTGACAATCAGAGAACAAGCCTAGGGAAAGATTTGCTGTATCAGGAGTTCAAGGCCAGCCTGAGCAGGAATGAAACCCCATCTCTATTAAAATAGAAAAAAAAAAAAAAAAATCTAGGCTGGGCACCTGTAGCTCAGTGTTTTTTGTTTGTTTGTTTGTTTGTTTGTTTAAGAGACAGAGTCTCACTTTATTGCCCTCAGTAGAGTGCCGTGGCATCACACAGCTCACAGCAACCTCCAACCTCCTGGGCTTAGGCGATTCTCTTGCCCCACCCTCCCGAGTAGCTACACCCAGCTATTTTTCATTACAGTTTGGCCAGGGCCAGGTTTGAACTTGCCACCCTCAGTATATTGGGCTGGCGCCCTACTCACTGAGCCACAGACACCACCCCGTAGCTCAGTGTTTAAGGAGTCAACCACATGAACCACAGCTGGTGGGTTCAAATCCAGCCTGGGGCTGCTAAAAAAAAAAATAGCCCAGCACTGTGGCAGGCGCCTGTAGTCCCAGCTACTGGGGAGGCTGAGGCAAGAGAATCACTTGAACCCAAGAGTTTGAGGTTACTGTGAGGTATGACACCACAGGACTCTACCGAGGGTGACAAAGTGAGACTCTCTCAATTAAAAAAAAAAAAAAATCTAGTGAGGTGTTGCAACAGGCACCTGTAATCCCAGCTACTTGGGAAGTTGAGGCAAGAGGATCATTTGAGCCCAAGAGTTTGAGGTTGCTGTGAGCTATGATGACTCCACAGCACTCAACCCCAGGTCAACAGAGTAAGACTCTGTCTCAAAGAAAAAATTAAAAAAAGATCTTCTGTAGTAGTGCACTGGACTCAGAAAGAGGTAAGACCTAAAACTGATATAAAGAAAGAGCTCCACTACCCACCTTCTACCCCACGCCAGCAGCAGGGCAGCAGCAGCTGGGTCTTCACCCCTCTGCCATGTCAGCTCTGACTAGCCAGCTGCCTCCTCAGCACCCAGGCAGCAGCGTCATGGCCACCCACCCCACACAGTCATACACAGCCTGCACCTCAGAAGGGCCCGCACTTGGTCACTGCTGTTTCCAGTTTAAATTTTTAATAATTTTCGTACAAGGGGCCCAGCATTTTTATCCCACAAATTATGGAGCTGGGCCTGCCTAGAGGTCAGGGGTATTATGATCCCACTTTTCAGAGGAAGAAGAAGAACTTGCCTGGGCTCCACAGCTTAGCAACAAAACAGAGTGGAGTCCTAATGAGCTTTAAACGCCATCAACCTCTCTTTCTTCAGGGTTCTGGCCTCTGCTTATTCACCCAGTCTTTCCTTTTCTGTGCACTTGATTTTTAAAACTCCATCAAAGGGCCCCCTGTGCCACACACCTATTAACTGGTTAAAACCACATAATTATTAGGCCAATCATCTAAAAAGAGAAAATTTATAAATAGACTTATACACAGGATAGGCTTAGGACAGACTATAGAACTCTTAACATACAATGCAGTAGCTACATGTTGCTATTTAAACTTTAATATTTATTTAACTAAAATTGCATTAAATTTGGTGTTAATTAATGCCAATTAATGCATCAAAATACAGTGAGGCTTCCCTTTTCAAATTAAGTTTGTGTGATTGTATATGGAAGAAATACTAAGGCCCCAAGGTAGGAAAACCAGGAAAGGGGCCATGAACTTCTTATTTTACTTGAATGTGCACTTGAGGGTGCTTTGTGTGAACACACTGCATGCTATGGCACCTTATGGAGTTGAGATTCGGTAAACTACAATATTTTACTCCTACAAAAAAATGTACTTCCTAACTTTTCGCTAGCCACACGTCCAAGGGCTTCATAGCGACCTATGGGTAAGGGGCTCCTGTATTGGCACACAGACACAGAAGATCTCCATCATCACAGATAGTTCTATAGAACAGTGTTAGAGTATATATATAAATAGGTGCATATATGCAATGCCACTTTCCATGCACAGAATGATTATTAGGTGCCAACTTCTAAAATATGCATATGGACAGTTTTACTGAATCCTCCTAATTTTCAGTCCTTATCTTAGTTGACACAGCGTTGGACATCATCTCTCAATCTCCTTCTCTCGGTCACCCTGGCCTCAGACTTGCTGGTTTTCCTCTTTCCGCTCTGGTTCCTCCAGTCTTCTTTGCCAGCTACCCCCTTGTTGCCCTCTGAATGTCAGACAGCCTCATGATTCCGTTTTCAGGTCCTTTTCTTTTCTCTCTACACTCAGTGACTTCCTCCAGTCTCATGGTGTTAAATACCATCCATGTCCTGATGGATCCCCAGCTAGACATGTCCCCTGAATTCTGACTTATGCTCAACATCTCCAGTTGGAGTGTAATGGCTATCTCCAATCCAAAACGTCCACATGTGGCCTCTGGTGTTTCTCCTCAATGCCTACTCCTCCCTTCAGGGCTGAGGCTCCAACTTAATCAATGGCAGTTCCAACCTTCCAATTGCTCAGGCCAAGCATTTAGAGTTCTCCTTAACTCCTCTCTTTCCATCACACAGCCTCTCCAGTCCACCAGAAGATGTAATGACCCTGCCTTATACCCAGAACCCCCTTCTCCCTGCCTCCACTTTCATTTGGTTCATGCTGACATCTTCTCTCACTCAGGTGATGCATTCCCCTCCTAATCAGGCTCTGTGCTTCTGCCTTTCCCCTCCTTGGCCTCATCTCAAGATAGTAGCACAGTGGTTCTGTTAATATATAATGCAGATCTCAGAACTTCCCTGCTTGGAACCCTCCCATGACCCCATCTCACTCACAGTAGAAGCTAAGGTCCTCCTTATAGTCCACAAGGCTCTGCTAGACCATCACCTCTTTAACAATCACTCCTGCGACAGCCTCTTCCACCCACAGCAACCCTTTGGGTAATCCTTGAATATTCTGGCCTCACAGCCCTTTATTTTAACTGTTTTCTTACCTGGAATGCTCTTCTAATGGATCTTTACACAAATGTCACCTTAGCACCTTAGTGAAACCCAGGTGGCTTCCCTGGTTGCACTCTCAAAAACATCACACTTCCCCCCAACCTCCACACTTCATATAACACCTTTCTTTCTCTATTTTCATTCCTTAGTAGTTATCAATATCTAACAAACTATATATTTAATTTCTTTATCTTGCTTATTGTTAGTCTTCCAATTATAAGCTTCATGAGGCAGGGATTATTGGTATATTTTAACCACCCCCATCCCCAGAAACTGGAATTATACCTGGTACATGGGTAGGTTCAGGTTCATACAACAAAAACCAATAGTAACTATTAGAGGCTATTTTCTCACATAGATGACATTCAGGGGTAGGACCTAGATCCCTATCTTCCTCCTTCACCATCAATGTGACTTCTGGTATAAAAATTGCCTCATGGTCTCATTATAGCTGCCAGAACTCCAGCTATCACATACACATTCCATGAAGAAAAAAGAGAGGTGAGGCAAAAGATCATCTACCTCTCAGCTGAAGCCATCCCCATAAAAAGACAAACAAACAAAAAAATAACTTTCTTATAAGTCCTACTCAACAGCTTTGAATTACACCTCATCTTTATCTTCAAGGACACCTGAAAAACTAGTTGGACACACTGGTGACTCTGGCAACATAAAGGCCTATTGCAAAGGAAGAATGAGAGAAGGGATCCTAAATAGAAAACTTGGCATCTTAGTTTTCGTCTTTAAGTGTTTGCTTGCTTGCTTCTATTTTAAAATGATTATAAATCCTTTCAAAATGCACAGCATTTGTTTCCAGCATAATGAAACAATCGTATTTTATTAGATGGCTAGATTCTCTTCACTCAAACATGTTTTCCTCTAGCTAATTACTTTTCTCAGTTGCCCGCCTTACCAATTTAAAAGCCTCTCAAAAGGGTTGGTTCTCATCCCATCACTCTCCTAAGCTGTTGAGAGGCCACTCCAAAAGCCACTGTGTGTTTTTGATAGTTTTATTCTTTTTTTATGTACTTGTGAAAAGCTATCATTTCCTAATGTCATTTGGCATTTAAAATTTTTTTCAAACATGAAAATGAGCATGTTTTTGGAAGGCCTCAAATGATGGCTATAGTTTAATACAAATATAGTCCATCATAACACCATAAAAAACCTTAAGTCTATCTGTAACATGACGTTTTGTTTTGTTTGTTTTGTCACACTGTGGACATTAACTAACCCCAAAGTACAATATGTCACTTAATGTCTAAGATGTCACAAAGAGCCATGGTCCCTACTGAGACTCTTATGAGCTCATTAGGACAATGAATAAGTTAATTAGAACGGCTTGTCTGTGGGGGAGCTTTCATCATATTACTGAATTCATCTTTATTTTACCCAATTTTGAGCAGGCCCTGAGCCTATTGAGACTCGAGGTCTTCCTAAGCCTTACTTGAGTGCAACATCTGTCCTGGCCATGGTGGAAAAGAGCAGCTCCTGGATGCTTTTTGCCCTGCACCTACTGGTGTCCCATTCCGTGGCCTTGAATCTCTCAGTGTTGTTTCTCAGACCTGTGTCCAAATTACCGGGCTCCATCCAGAACCACAGAGTCAGGATCTCTGGCTGGTTGAATCCAAAAATACAGACTCTGCAGGTACAGAGGGCCGACTGCACTACACCATTTTATACAAGGGACTTAGCACCTATGGATTTTTGGCATCCATGGGGGAGGGAGGATTCTAGAGCCAGTCCCCTGCAGATATGGAGGGCTGACTGACTCTTCAAAGTAAGACACCCTTTCTGCCCAGTGCAGGTCCACACAGCATCTTCCCATAACTTGTCGCCACCATCCCCAGAGCCCAGGAGAACTTTATCCCAGAGTATTGTCTGTTCATGGGTCCATTTATCTCCTCTAAAAATTATTTACTCTTCCTCTAAAGTTGCTCATATCCCCACCTCCCTCTCCCATGTGAAAGGGGTATTTCAGCTTCAACTGCCTGGCCCTTCTTTAAGTTTCACACTGTCTGGTTCTCAGGCACTCCCACGTTAATAAACTTGTTTGCCTTTTCTCCTGTTAATCTCTCTTTGTCAGTTTGTTTTAGAGACGTATTCTTCAATCTTCAAGGGCTGGAAAGTAATTTGCTTTTACCCTAACCATTTGCCAAGCCTGTCCTCATTTTTAGGAAACATTTGTCTCCAGACTGAAGATGGCATGACCTCAGAAACACTGACAGGTAACTGTGAAATACTAGCTGTGTGATCAGACAAGCAAAATAACTTTTCTGGGCTGACATTTCCTCAACTGTCAAACATAAAGGCTAGCACCTACCTGAAGGTGTGGTTGTACAGGCAGGAGAGGTAATTGTCTACACTGAAATGTCTGAATTTATCAGCCATTCTCAGTGACGTCTGCATTGAGGAGGAAAAACCTCGCCAACAGTCTGCTTTTGGGAGCTTGATCTCTTCCTTTTCAGGAAGCTGATTGCCTTTTCCTGTGAGTTGACAGTTCTGTAGCTAATTGTTTCAAATTCAAAGGCACTTCCCCTCATCCTCTCCCAACTCCTTTAGTTGTCGGCACCAGCAAGCTGGCATAGGGTCCCACAGCATTTGTGTAACCCTAGATGTTCCTAGAAGAAACAGCACCCCCAGTGTGACTGTTCACTGTAACTGTTTCCTGACTGTTCAACAGCCAGGAAATAGGAAAGTGCGGGTTTCACTTTGTGATGAAAAGAAAGTAGGCTGCCCTTGTCTGAGGTAGAATTGGGCTTTGCCAGGGCAGCCAGATCAGAGCCAATTCCAGTTGGGACTGGACCATTGGAGAAAGATGAGGCATCTAAGGACAGTGGAAATGTGCAGCATTCCCACTGTCTTTTTATTCTGTAAAGCAAAAAGCAGCCCCTATTATTCAGAAGGACTCTCCGAAAAGCAGGGAGCAGCCCTAGATGTACAGTTAGAAATTAACAAAGCGTAGGGCCAGAGAAGATGAACATAGGAATGAACTTATCTAGAGGCAGACAGGTCCCCAGAGCAGAGGGCACCACCAGTGCAGGCTGAGAAAGGGGACTGTGAGAAGGTGGGGGAATGATGCTGGGTCTGAGACTCATTTTAGAATCACCATCTTCCACAACAGGTGTTAATCTTGCACTGTGTCTTATCTCAAGTGACAGCCAGGACCAGGGTAGGAGACTGTCATGCTCCCCAGGAACACTGGCTTTGAAGCATTTACAGGAGGGTAGAAAGGGGATTGCTATGACTATGCAAATTAAGAAAGAATATCCCATTTAAAAAAGATAGCTTCTAGGTACATAAGAAATAAAGATTTGAATAGAGGTGGGGGGGGTCAGTTCCACCACCCCCCTACTGTTGAGCCTTGTCTTAACTAGAGCGTTTTGTGTCTTTCAAGAAACTAAATACTCTAATGCAGTGTGTACTCTTTATTTCATCCTGGTTGTCCCATCTGCTGGGAAGGAGTGTGTCATCTGAGAGCCTCTGGCCAGGGTACTTCCTGGTGTGGCTTAAGGGACATCCCTGGAAGGGATGTGGACAGATGGCCTTGCAGGTAGCAAACAGTCTTTTCTCTGGCTCTCTCCCCATCCTCGTCTGTTTCTGCGGCTCTGTGTTAGTGGTGTGTCTTGCGATTCTTTGACCACCCCAGAACCTGCTGTTTAAAGTTCCAGCACACTTTCACTTTGAAGAAATCAGAGCAACCATCTAGTCCTCTCCTCCCCCAAAGACACCTTCCTCAATGACAAGGGGCTAGACAAACAGTCCCACTCCTTAAAAGAAACTCATCCTGTCTCCTCCACCACAGAGTTAAGTAAGAGCCAAGTCAGTACCTCTAAATAGCCTCTAAGCATTTGGAAAGTTGAAAAAAGAAAGTCAAAAAGAAACCTTGTTAAATAGAAACTGGGAACCGTGTTTGCCTTCAAGGAAGGAAAGCGTGTGGCTGGGAAACTGCACTATATACCCTTCTGTAACTTTTCAATTTGGCCCTTGAGAATGTATCCCCAATTTTAAAATAAAATGAAAATTAAATTGGCATACAGTTCTAGGCTAAAAGAAAGAAATGAAAATTAAAACTTCCTTTAAAACCTGTTAAGGCTCAGCGCCTGTAGCTCAGTGGTTAGGGCACCAACCACAAGCACCGGGGCTGGTGAGTTGGAACCTGGCCCAGGCCTGCTAAACAACTATAACAACAATAACAAAAAAATAGCCAGGTGTTATGGCAGGCGCCTGTAGTCTCAGCTACCTGGGAGACTGAGGCAAGAAAATTGCTTAAGCCCAAGAGTTTGAGGTTGCTGTGAGCTGTGATGCCACAGCACCCTACTGAGGGAAACATAGTGAGACTCTGTCTCAAAAAAAATAAATAAAATAAAAAACTCTTAAGGCCAGGCATATTGGCTTGTGCCTGTAATCCCAGCACTCTGGTAGACCAAGATGAGTGGATTGCTTGAGCTCAGGAGGTGGAGTCTGAGACCAGCCTGAGCAAGAGTGAGACCCTGTCTCTAAAAATAGCCAGGCATTGTGGTACACATCTGTAGTCCCAGATACTCAGGAGGCTGAGGCAAGGGGATAGCCTGAGCCCAAGAGTTTGAGGTTGTTGTGAGCTATGATGCCACAGCACTCTACTGAAGATGACAAAAGTGAGACTCTGTCTCAAAAAAAAAAAAAAAGAAAAGAAAAGAAGAATAAACCTATCAAGACTCAAGATTCTGTGGCTGTTAAATGTTCCCCAAAGTATTTCAATCTTGCCTCTGTTGAGTCCACTGTTTTGCTAAGCCTCCCCACCCAGCCCATAGTGGTGTGACCAGTTTGTCTGGATTCTCCTTCCCCCTAGTTGCAAAGCTGTGGCTACTCCCTGAGTATATGGGCCAGACTGGAAGGTGTAGGACAGAAACACTGCTCAGAACTTGCTGGGAGCCTCTTCCATCCCACCCCCAGTTCACCGTGGAGTTCCTACCCTTTACCCAACACTCAAACCTTGGTACCCCCAGACAAAGTATCCAGGGAGAGGAGATGTAGGGCTTCCTCTCTATAGCAAGAGGTGTCCCAGCACCGGCTGCTGAAATGATTTCAAGCCCCTTCACAGCTTCTTCACATTGCCCAGGACTTCTTTTTCTTTTTTGAGACAGAATCTCACTTTGTCACCCTCCGTAGAATGCCACTATACCCAGCTAGTTTTTTCTATTTTTAATAGAGATAGGGTCTCCTTCTTGCTTAGATTGGTCTCCAACTCCAGAGCTCAAGCAATCCATTCCTTGGCCTCCTAGAGTGCTGGGATTACAGTTATGAGCCACGGTGCCCAACCTGCCCAGGACATTTTTATCTGACCTTTCAAGGACCAGGCTGGAGGCGCTAAAAACGACCCTGACTTTGCACTTAGGAACTGGGATTGTTAGGGGTCAACCGGCTCCTTGAAGTTTAGAGAGACTAAACTTCAAGACTCTGAGACTGTCCCTCATCCTCCTATTAAAAAACTGCCACCCCATACCTCACCCCATGCCCACCCCTGCTTGCTGCAGCCACCTGGAGGAGGAGGCTAGCCTGCAGGCTTAGTTGTAATAACTTCATGGGTCTGGGATCTCAATGGGACCAATAGTATGATTGCTAACTACACCTTCCCTTTTGATTTCCAAAGCACTTTCACAAACTTTACCCGCTCTCAATGCTAACCCATGCATACAGCAAGTCAATAAATTCGTTTTTTTATTTTTGTTTTTAGAGACAGAGTCTTACTTTGTCACCCTCGGTAGTAGGCCATGGCATCTCAGCTCTCAGCAACCTCCAGTTCTTGGGCTTAGATGATTCTCTTGACTCAGCCTCCCGAGTAGCTGGGACTACAGGCTCCTGCCACAAGGCCTGGCTATTTTTTGTTGTTGTTGTTGTAGTTTGGCCGGGGCCAGGTTCAAACCCCCCACCCTCAGTGTATGGGGCTGGCGCCCTACCCACTGAGCCACAGGCACCGCCCAAGTCAATAAATTCTGAATTGAATCAGCCCTTACACCACCAGGCAGATGAGTGGAGGAGCCCTATTTATCTTCCTCCTCTACTTCATTCCTTTCTCTTTCTCTCTTTTTTCTTCTTATTCCATTATGAAGAAATCCAAAGAAAAAGGTTTTGCCTAAAGTCACACAGCAAGAAAATGGTGGGCTGATGAGACAAGTCCAGCCTCCAGCTGCCCAGGAGTGATGGGGCCCTTTCCCTAATCAGAGACCACTGGTCGCTCTGAGGTATGTTTATAAAACTTCTGTTTCTCCATATTTCAGTGCTCCTGATGGCATGGACAAATGCTCCAAAAGCATTAGGGCAAATTCTCTCCCAGGGCTTTGATGAGGGGATTACTTTGATTTAGGATCCAGCCTGTTTCTGAGAGCACATATAGTGAGAATAAGATGGTGTCAGTCAGCCTGGGACTGAAAGCACACAGTTCATCTGGTCTGGTTAGGTCCCATGTGACCTTCACCTCACGTCTTCCATCCTTGTTTTTTATAAATTTAGCTTTAACCTAAAAGTGTATATCTTGAGTAGTTTAGGGCAATTGGGCGGCACCTATGGCTCAGTATGTAGGGTGCTGGCCCCATATACCGAGGCTGGCAGGTTCAAACCCAGCCCCGGACAAATTGCAACAACAAAAAAAAAAAAAAAAAAAACAAGAAAAAGAAAAAGAAAAGGTTAGGGCATTTGATTTAGCAGATTAACTTTTGAATTAGAAATGTTGACTTGGGTCATGGATCATGCCAATTATTGTTTATAATGGGCTATAGGTTATGCTGATTATTGTTCAAGATAAGAGTTAATTATTACTATTTAAGATAAGGGTTAACATGGTTTTTGCTCTGAATTTTTTTTTTTAGAGACAGAGTCTCACTTTGTCACCCTCGGTAGAGTGCCATGGCGTCACAGCTCACAGCAACCTCCAGCTCTTGGGCTTAGGCGATTCTCTTGCCTCAGCCTCCCAAGTAGCTGGGACTACAGTTGCCTGCCACAACACCCAGCTTGCTTTGAACTTTTATATATAAAACTGTGCTTTTGGAAATGGAAGGGCAGAACAGTCTTGGAGAGGCTACTCACTGTTCTCCAGAATCACTGGCCTTCTGATAATAAAGCTGATTGGGCCAGTCTCTATCTAGGTATATTGGCTGGACCCCCTTCATCCAGTAACATATTTTTCTTAAATTGTGGGGAAGAAATCCTCACAAACCTAACAGGCGTACAATTATTTTGAGAGAACTACTAGTGAGAGAAAATAGGCCAGAAACCAAACTGCATGACCATAGCAACCCCTGTAAGTCCTCACAACCCTGACAAAAGTCCAGCCATCTTGGGAGGATAACTCATGATAGAAAGGTCAGAGACCAAATGGCATGGTCACAGCAACCCCCTCCCCACACTCTTGGAATGTTTCAAGGCCAGTGTTCCTGGGAAACATCAGAAGTCTCCTACCATGTTCCTGGCTGACATTAGAAACAAGGCCCTGGTGCAAGATTAACAACACTTGCAGAAGGGAGTAATTCTAAGATCAGCCCCTGACACGGCATCATTCATTCAGTAGAAAAAAGATGACACCTCTAACCCCCATTCCAACTACACTCCTAAGGGCCCCTTGGCACTGTGTGAGAGTGAGCTGACTCCCAGTCAGACTCCACTCTGTTCTTTTCTAATAAAGCCTTTCCTTATCCATGGACAGGCCTCCTCTCCTTCTTGTGGACCTTCTCCTAGACTCTACCCCTAGACCTCTCACAGATGTTTCTTTAAGTAAAATCACTAATGGGTCAAAAAGCATAATTTTGCCAAAGTAAAATCAATCAATCTTTTTGCTCTGAGAGTCCCAATTTCAGGAAAGCCAAATATTCCTGAGCAATGGTCCTTTCCATTCCAGAAAGACATCAAAAAGGGTAGTACAAATATAATTCATTCGTTGGAATACTGCCATAGTTTGGCAGATTATACTGAGACTGCCAATTCTTCTCTTTCCTGGTTACTGAGAAATATGGAGCTGAGAGAACTTGAATGACAATGGTGCCATTAGTACAAAAGTCAACAGGCTGCATAAGAACCACTGTTACACATATAGTAAAAATAAGATGGTGTCTGTCAGGCTAGGCAGACAAGACACAGCTGTTTTACTTGGTTTAGGTCCTGCCTGACCCTCATTCCCTGTCTCCCATTCTTACTGTTTTGTAAATTTAGCTCCTACCCTAAAGATACCCATCTTGAGTAGTTTAGGTGGATTGATTCAGGAGATTAACTTTTGAATTTAAATGTTATTTTGGAGGAATTCGGGAAGATGTCTGACTGGTAGCAACCCTTAACAGAGGCTCCTGACCAGAGACAGAAAAACTGGACAGAATCAGATTCTATCAAGCCAAAGGTGAGGAGCTGAGCCAAGAAAGAAGTTCAGCAAGGTACAACTCCAAGGAAGAGCATTCAAGAAAACAAATTACAGGTACAAAGCCTATCAGTAGAGGACGGAAGACCCCTTCTCCAAGTGGGAGACCTGCTGTGGGCTCTCTGCGAGCGAGCAGGGAACAAAAGACCTCTCATTTTACCTCACTGGAAAGAGCCGCTAAACACCAGGTCTCTTTCTGGGACCAGGAAGGTCCCATTTATGAATCTAGACACCACCCCACCAGGCATAAAATTGAACATATATTTTCCATCACAATTCCAAACTCCCACTCCACCCTTCCCCCGTGCATGGTGGTCTGAAGTTCTGCCACCTGCAGAGTGCAGAGTATTTGATCTTTTCCTGAGAGATCTGGGCATAGTGTGGACCGCCAACCATCAGGATGGAATCTGTGACTAGTGGGGGAAAAAGAAGGTGTGGGAAGAAAGGGACCCTCAGCAGGAGGAGAAGCAGTCCCCTGGTTATGACTTTGCCCATCCAGTGGTTGGGCTGACCCTTGGTTCGGGCTGTGTCTGGTGGGAGGGGGTGCAGAACTGGGTCTGACTGGGCCCACAGTGGGAGAGTGATTGTCCCATGTGGACTGAGAGCAGGGCTAGTCCCCAGCCCCAGCTGGACCTGCAAGCAGAGGCTTTCCAGGATTGACTGAGACCTGAGGGCAATGGCATGGTCCCTTGGCTCCAACAGAGCCAAACCTCCATGAGTGGACTGAGACCTGTGGGTGGAGGTGTGGTCCCCTGACTCCAGCTGGGCCTGTGAGCAGAGGTTTGCCAGGTTTGGACTGAGACCTGTGGATGGGCATGGTGCTCTGACTCCAACAGAGCCAGTGAACCCAGGCTTGCTGGATATGGACTGAGACCTGAGGGTAAGGGCATGGTCCCCTGACTCTAGCTGGGCCTGTGAGCAGAGGCTTGCCAGGTGTGGACTGAGACCTGTGGGTGGGTGTGGTGCCCTAACTCCAATAGAGCCAGTGAACAGAGGCTTGCCAGGTGTAGACTGATACTGGTGGGCAGGGGTGGGGTCCCCAGCTCAAATTGGCCTGTGAGCAGAGAAGCAGACAACAGTGTGGACAAAGTCTGGCAGGTGGGGGCATGGATACCTGGCTCCAAGTGTTCTTGGATCCCTCTCTGTTGAGCAGGGTTTGCACTGCCTAAGACAATTTAATTGGAACTTGTGTCTGGGGCTATCCACCTGGGGACACTCTAAGGTTGACCTTCCAAGTTCTATAGCAGAAAAGAACTGAAGGGTGTGGCTGGGTGCCACAGGTATCTGTATCTCTTCACAGCCTAATACTGTGTCTTCTTAGAATACATGTTGGCTGATATCAAAACAGAGCTAGCCTGCACTATCTCACCAAGTAGATCCTTAGAGCCTCCGGCCAAAACTCTGAAAGGGGCCTTTGTAAGATTGTAGGGGATAAGGCACAATTATAAAGCCTAGAACTTTGGTAAGGGGCTGATTATCTCTGCTACCTGATACTCTCAATTCAACCTACCAGTTCTAATAACCAAATGGAGGAAAATAAACCTGTCACGGAACCAACAGAAGAACTCTGGCAACATGAATAGTCCGAGTAAATCAACCCAAGGAATGACAAAGGAGATACAACTGAAGATGCCATGCATAGACAAATGACTGAAATGTCAGAAACAGAATTCAGAATATGGATTGCAAATAAGATGAATAGAATGGAAGAAAAGTTAGAAAGTGAAATCCAAAGAATAGTTCTAAAGTTGTCTCAAAAAATTAATGAATTCAAAGACAAAGTCACCAAAGATATGGACATAATGAGAAAAGAGATAGCAGAGCTCAAGGAAATGAAAAAGTTAGTCGAGAAGCTCCAAAATACAGTAGAATCCCTCAGTAATAGAGTTGACCAGGCAGAAGAAAGGATCTCTGAAACTGAAGACAAAGCTTTTGAATGTTCCCAAATGCTCAAAGAGGCAGACAAATGGAGAGCAAAACCTGGATCATTCCCTGAGAGAGTTGTGTCCAAAAGTTTGAACATTCGTCTTATAAGAATTCCCTAAGGAGAAGAGGATGGTCCTAAAGGTATAGATCCTCTACTCCACGGAGAATTTCCTAAGCATTGCAAGAAGATACAGAACTTCAGACAGTAGACAGTTTCAGAACCTCAGAAAGACTCATCTCCTAGACACATTGTGATTAACTTTGCCAAAGTTAAGACAAAAGAGAAAATTCTGCAAGCAGCCAGACATAAGAAAAGCATCACCTACAAAGGGAGAAATATCAGAATGACTTTAGATCTCTCAGCTGAAATGTTTTAAGCCAGAAGAGGATGGTCATCAACCTTCAATCTCCTAAAACAAAACAACTTTCAGCCCAGGATCCTGTATCCAGCTAAACTGAGTTTCATTTGTGATGGAGAAATCAAATACTTTAATGACATACACATGTTGAAGAAATTTGGCATAACTAAACCAGCTCTCCAGGATATTCTCAGACCCATCCTCCACAATGACCAGTGTAATGCTCTACCACCAAACTAAAACTCACTCAGAAATTTTTGAACAAAACCAAACTTCCACAGTGGTGAAAGGATTAAAAATGTCCACTGGACATCCAAAAAACATGATGCCCAAAACACAACCAGGATTATCAATTCTCTCAATTAATGTGAATGGTTTAAATTGTCCTCTAAAGAGTCACAGGCTAGCTGACTGGATACATAAACTCAGACCAGATATCTGCTTCATACAAGAATCTCATCTTACCTTAAAAGATAAAAATAGACTCAGGGTGAAGGGATGGACATTTATAATACAGGC
>CAUYPK010117870.1:0-117176 GCA_963574355.1 Loris lydekkerianus
TGGTTAACATAGCCTTCACTGCATTTTCTTAGTTATTGTGTTAAGACATTTATATTCTACACTTAGTAAATTTAACATGCAACCTTGTAAAATGCACCATAGGTGTGCTATTTTTTCATTCTCGAGATACTTTACTAGGAAGGATGACTTTCACAGTTTTTTAAAATTCTTTTTGAGACAGAGTGCCACTATGTCACCCTCGGTAGAGTGCCATGGCGTCACAGGTCACATCAACCTCAAACTCTTAGG
Organism: Loris lydekkerianus; assembly: GCA_963574355.1. Taxonomy (NCBI): domain Eukaryota; kingdom Metazoa; phylum Chordata; class Mammalia; order Primates; family Lorisidae; genus Loris; species Loris lydekkerianus. The sequence continues at coordinate 250 of CAUYPK010117870.1, forward strand.
CTTAAGTTATTCTCCTGCCTCAGCCTCCCAAGTAGCTGGGACTACAGGCACCCACCACAATGCCCGGCTAATTTTTGTTGTTGTTGCAGCTGTCATTGTTATTTAGCTGGCCGAGGCTGGGTTCGAACCCGCCAGCCTCATGTGGCTGGTACCATAACCACTGTGCTTTGGGCGCCGAGCCACAGCTATTTTTTATGTTAAAAATTCTTTCCTAAGATAATAAAGTGGACAATATTGAGACATTTTCAGTAAATACACATTGCTTTTGATAAGAAGTTTCCTCTAAACAGCGAAAAAAATTAATGAGAGGAGTCACCTGAAATTAGAATTAAGTGTCCAGTAAAATATTTTAAAATAATTTTTATGCAAATCTGAGCAAAACTTTAGCCACTTGTATATCTTCTTGGATTCTTGCATGCATGCACATGTGCATGGGTGCACACACACACACCATTTAGCTATAGAAAATGGTCAAAGAAATAATTATTTTAGGTAAGGAAATTGTGTTAGAAAATTATGAGGTTAAAGATTAAAAATATACATTCTTAATAATAAGTAAAAGATTTTATGAATAAAAATTAAAGAATTTAAAGAAATGAAGTAACCAAACAATTACCTAAACATTGCAAGTACTTTTCTTTAGCTCTGGATGCCATGCAACACAACAGACCCCACCCAATTAGTTCTTCAGGTATATTTTCTCTCAAAGGACTTCCATATTTATGAAAAAAAGATTGGGAATTTGTGGTTTAAGATTCAACTCATGGTATATATCTTTTAAAAGTCTTTTACATTTGTTAAAGCTAGATTTGAAAAATATTACTTTTTAAAATAATAGATGATGCTCCAAAGGTGTTAGGTCAAAATCAAATTTATTGGAATTTTAAAATAGGTGACTGCTTCCCTTAGATTATATATATGATGAAAAAAAATGTGATTTGTGTTCAATTTGCTGGTACAAATTCTAGGAAGGTGTTATGATGTAGTTGTTAAAATCCTTTAATATGTGTGCAATGTTATTAATCATCAGCAGTTTATGGAACTGTTGAAAGAAATAGAAGACAATAAATTTAATGATCTTGTATTCTTTGGCAAGGCTCATTGGTTGAGCTATAGAAGAGCTTTACAGATTTACTGCATTATTAATTCTGATTTTCTTGGAAGAAAACAAAAAGAAAGCTTGCCAAATATTCAATTATGAAAGATAAAAATGGCAATTGTATTTACGTTTTCTCACTGATACCATACTGCATATGAATGAGCTAAATTTCAAGCTCCAAGGAAAGGGAAAAGTTATTTGAGATTTAGCTAGATGGAGCAATTTATGTTGAAATTGAAACATTTTATAATACAAATCAATAATAATGATTTTACATGTTTATAACAAGAATCGATGTGCACAATATTTTTATGAAAATTGGCTATCAAAAGTACAAGGAAAATTTGAACACATTGTTGATATTGATATGTTTAGAGCTGTGTTTCAATTTATTAACTACTTAAAAAATTTGATGTCAATAATTTTGAGTGTGTATAGGAGAGAGCAAATTCCCTTCACTTTTTAGATGGATGCAGTTTCTTTTTTTAATACAATACATATAAACAATTTTATTTGTTGATTGTATCTCAGCAAAGGGGTCAAAAGAACAGTTGACAGAAATATCTTTATTTGGCATCTTGAAAGTAACTAGTTGGAAGCATATCAAATGGAGATGGGTAAAAGGTGGTCCTTTCGCACATCTGCATGGATGCAGTTTTGAAACTGACAATGCTTTTGCTTCAAAATCAAAGCAAATTGTCTTTAAAAAAGAACCAGTTTTGTTAATGTGAATGCAAATTTTAAAGAAAATGATTTTTGTATACTTGATTCAATGATTGGGAAACTTTACAATGTGTTTGGAACAACTTGGGTATCGAAATCTATTTTTTAAACTAAATTTTATGAAATCTAAACAGGTATTTTTCAACATGTAAATTGAGCTATTTTGTACATATAAAACCCATGTTTAAAGAGTTAGCTCAAATAAAAGGAGGTAAATATCTCACTAATATCTTATGTTGATCACATGTAATATTTGGACATAATTTGTTAAATAAAATATATAAAAATTAATTTCATAATTTGTTTTTTATCTTTTTAAATGAATTAACTAGCAAATTTTAAATTATGTATGTAGCTCACATTACATCTGTTGCCATCACTTGCCTTGTAAGTCCCAGTATTATGCATTTTGTGGAATAGTTTCAAAATCCCAAAGGTATCAGCATATAGCTATATATAAAATCATCTAGATTAATGTCATTTGCCTGGTAATGCCAAGTTATCTGTCAGTCATCAATCCACTCACATTCTTTCTCTGTAATAAACTAGGGCATCAGTTTGTAAGATGGCTACTCAGAGTTCAAGGTTCAGTCTGGTTATGGGATTGAATTTCCTTAAAAATTTAGCCTGTTCATAGAGGAACTAAATCAGCAGCCCTGATCTGGTCATCATTTGCTGCAATCACCAGTGGTAAACTCTGACCAGGAGGTTAACCAGAAATAAAATCCTACAGGATTATGTTAGTCAGTATGGATACGTCCACCTGTGCCTGAAAACAAATCAATTCATGATGCCAAGGCCTTTGTGAGATAAGACAACAGCTGGATTATTGTCTAAGTTCCTGAAAGAGAACAAGCCCAGATCAGCACGTTTCACAGTCCAGTTAAGGAGACATCGCCACTTGCTATAATTAAGGGGAGAAAGTAATCTGGAAGTTTCTATCTTCTCAAGCTACCTTTTCCGTACTCTGTATCTAGACTTTTTATAGGTTCGGGATATATGTGATGATGATACCTTGAGATTTGATTTATTTATGTATTTATGTATTTATTTATTTATGCCAGTCCATTTTAGCAATAGGATAATTATGTCTTGGGATTTTAATTTAATTTAATTTAATTTAATTTTAATTAATTAATTTATTTACTTTTTTGAGACAGTCTCATTATGTCACCCTAGGTAGAGTGCCATGGCGTCACAACTCACAGCAACCTCTAACTCTTGAGCTTAAGCGATTCTCTTGCCTCAGCCTCCCAAGTAGCTGGGACTTCAGGTGCCCTCCACAATGCTATTTTTGGTTGTAGTTGTTTAGCTGGCCCGGGCTGGGTTTGAACCTGCCAATTTGGTGTATGTGGTTGGTGCCATAACCACTGTGCTATGGGTGCCGAGTCTATGTCTAGGGATTTTAAAAGGCAATTATTGGACTTAAGTCTGAAGATACTGGGTAAGAGGTCCTATCTTATTTAGAGAGTACAGGACTTTGGGTAAATTACACAGTTTCTCAGTTTTCTGATTTGGATTCAATCAATAAGAAACCTTCTAGAACCAAGGTTTTGTGTTTCTAAGTTGCCCTGGCAGTAGTTGAAACACAAATCCCAAAGTAAGTGCATATAAAACTCACTTAAAATCTCAACTTTATTCTAAAAATGGGATTTGAAAATCCACCGTTTTCTTTCTTTTTCATCAGAGGAGGAAGAATGTGGAATGATATACTTTTGCAATTTTCTATTTGTAAAAGGGAGTCACTATTACACTATTTTATAAGAGCTGCATGGTATTTTTCACTTATCAAAATTAAGTAGTAAGAAGGCAGATTTAGGAAGGCTGCTACACTTCTAATCTTGCTCTTTATGTTAAAAGTGGGACCCTAAAAATGAACAACTATATGTATGCTAGCATTATGGAGAAAAGGGCCAAGGAATTATGTTCCTTTTTCTCATTCACTTGCAAAAGCCTTCAATTGTTAGTCTGAACTAACTTTTAGTGGTATTAGAAGTAGAAACTAGCTCTCCAGGGTAGATAATTTTTATGCTAATTTCATGCACCTCAATGTACACAGTTATTACAGGGCATGTGAATGATCCATTCACTGAATGAAGAAAAATTATTCCAAATGATTATTGATGAGTTAATCAAGATAACCATGTCAACTTTCTTTATCCATTAGTGGTAACATCTACAGTATTTCATAATCATAATAATAAAAGAGCCAAATGCTAATGGGTGAGGTAATCAGACCTTAATGAAGAACAGTGAAAAATCTGCTTTTAAAAATAGTTTACAGTTTTCATAATCACTGAAGTGGTCAGTGAGTCCCAAGATTCTTCATATTTCATAATGTGTGTGTTTTTTTTGCTTCACTTCAGAAATGAAGTTAGGTTTTCCAAATGTATGAAAGACTAGAAATAAATGGAGATTCCTTTTTTAAAATAAATACATATTTAAAAAGCTAGTCATATTGCAATGGTGTCTAAAAATGGGAGACATTTCTATCCATTTAAAAACTCACCATTATTCTTTTATACTTCTCCCCATCTTTATCCTTCCACCCAAATCTGGTACTTTTATTAATATAAGCTCAGATAAATCTGAATTTGCCACTTTATTATAATTATTTATTGCATATTGTGATTTAACTTTATATTAATTTGTTGATTCTGATATCCTAACATACTGCCATGGTGACCTCAGGACCTGCCACTCACAACCTTTTTTTGAAAAAAAGTAACATAAAATGGGTCCTTATGAATATGTCGTGAGAGTTCATTGCATGTGGCCAGCCTTGCTCTGGAAATATTAAACAAAATATTTCAGGGAGTGGTAACTGACTTGAATGTACCCAGTTATCTACAAGTTGTAAGGTAGTTTGACATAAGAGTGTTGCCCCCAAAGGCACACTATGCTGAATGGTGAGTGGGTGACCTAGATTCTTTGGGCTCTGAAATGTGAGACATACCAAGAAAGACTGGAGAGTGAGGAGAGGCACTGTGGCAGTCCATGAGGTAGCAAAAGTACTTACCAGGCAGACGCTGAGAGGTGGGACTGGTGGGACTCAGTGGCTGGTAGGAGAAGCGAATCTTCGCACTAAGCTGCAAACATGGCCGGGTGGCTTTCTGCTGGCACCACTCTTAGAGCTGCTGTTGGATCAGTAGTGGAGCTATTGGATATACTGTTGCATCTGCAGGGAACTTCTGGTCATTTATAACATTTGGTTATGTCAGTGTTGTTTTTTTTTTTTTAGACAGAGTCTCAAGCTGTCACCCTGAGTAGAGTGCCATGGTGTCACAGCTTACAGCAACCTCAAACTCTTGGGCTTAAGTGATTCTCTTGCCTCAGCCTCCCCAGTAGCTGGGACTATAGGGCCCCGCCACAACACTCAGCTATTTTTTTGTTGCAGTTGTCATTGTTGTTTTAGCTGGCCTGGGCTGCTTTCGAACCTGCCAGCCTTGGTATATGTGGCTGGCACTGTAACTACTGTGCGGGTACCGAGCCTATGTCAGTGGTTTTAAAAATGTTGCCTGGCCAGATGCAGTGGCTCATGTCTGTAATCCTAGCATTCTTCAGCAAAAATTGTAGATTTGTCTACTTCTCCTTTTAGTTCTATTACTTTTTGCTTCATGTATTTTGAAACTTTGTAATGAAGCACATATATGTTTAGGACTGTTACATTCTTTTGAAGAATTAACTCCTTTATAACTCTGAAAGACCTCCTTTTTTGTTTTTTTGTTCTTTTTGCAGTTTTTGGCCGGGGCTGGGTTTGAACCTGCCACCTCTGGCATATGGGGCCGGCGCCGTACTCCCTTGAGCCACAGGAACCGCCCTGAAAGACCTTCTTTATCCTTTTGAAATCTACTTTGTCTGATGTGAGTTACAGCCACTCCAGCTTTCTTTTTATTAGTGTGAGCATGGTATATCTTTTCCATGCTTTTACAGAGCAATCTATCCTCAGATTGAGCTTGTGTCCTACTTTGACAGAAGGTGAATCACTTGTGCCTGTCTAGAGACACACCAGAGTTGTCCAGCTCTGCCAGTGCCTGGTTGGGTAAGTCTGATTTATTCAGGAAACTACTATGGTTGCACAGTTAACTCTCAGCCCCCAGACTAGTGATAATTAGTAATAAAAAGACTTCAGTGTCTCTATTTCCATCCATTCAAAGTTTTAGGGAAAAAGGGAAAAGTAATTTTTCAGCTTGCTAAAACCCCTGTAGGAAGTAGCATGGGGAAGGAGACATTGCCTGGATACCCACTTTTGTCATCTCATAAGGTGCTAATTCTGAACACTGTATTTGTTCCTTAGGTTGTTTTAAAAAGAGGCAGAGCATCTTAATGTTGCTTGCTTGGTCATAGCGAAAGTTTAAAAATGCTGCTTTCTAGTAGCAAGCTACTTTTCCATCAGACATCTCCATATCTTGTTAATAAGTAAGATCAAGAGCATCTCCCCATTCCTATGTTGTGCTCTATCACTGGGCCTCCCTCTGTCTCTGGCTCTCACTGTGGTCAAGCCTCACCTCAGATATCCAGGAAAGATGAGACCGGCAATAATGGGGTGAGGCCCAGGGAGGGGGTGAGCCTGAGAAATGGGGTGAGAAGATGTGTGCTTCATCTTCTGTGGTAAGAAGAAACACCAGAAAGTTTAAGCATTTCCTGGTTCTGTTAAAACAAAGACTCCTTTAGTCCAAAAGCCAAAACAGCTTGTCAAACATGTCACACATCTTTAGGCACAAGGTGTCTGTACCACCTTACCCACATCATGGTCTGGCTGCCCCTTGGAGCCTGAGTGAACATGCACACTTGATGTCTGACATTCCCTAGGGATGGTTCTAAAAATGATTTGGGGCAAAACAGACCAAATGTTCAAAGGTGGTAACATGAAGGCCCCAGCCTCCTCCTAAGCCCGAGAATACTCATAGTGCCAATCCAGTCCTTTTTTCATCACCTGGTCTGCACAAAACAGCCATAATTTCTGCCTTATCTATTTATTACAGGGCCTACTGAGGTCCGTTTCTTCAGACACTTTTGTGGAATTTCCAAGAATTTGTGCGACTTGAAAAATGTTGAGAATTTTCACCAAGGTCCTTTCTCCTCAGTTTTATTATACAAGTGATCATTCTACGTTTTGTGTCCCTGCTCCCTTGAGATTATTTAAATATTTAAATATCTAGGCATGTAGAAATTCAAGTATCTCTTAATGAGGCAAAGAGACTTGGTTCAGTGTTAACCACTTTTCAGTTGCAAATGATGTGAAAGTTTCCCTGGAATGAAGGGATGGCTGATTCGATGGAAGATGTCACCTTTAAGTTCCCTGAAAAATACAAAAAAAAAAACAAAAAAAAACCCTCCAAGATCATCCAAGACCCAGCACACCTCGCACCTTCACAGCATGAGGGGATAGCAGATCTCCTTGTTCAATGTGCTTGAAGGGAAAACAGTGAAATATGAGTTGACAAGAGAGAAGAAAATCCACAAAAGAGGAACGAGCCCAGAGAGAAACCAGTCAGAACCTCAGAGGAAGGAGCTGTGCTGAGTGTCACACTTTATGAACGTTAACTAGCTCTTCCTCTGACATTATGAATGTGATATGATTTGCAGAGCAAGTAGGGCAAAATGAAAAGAAAATGTATTCTTGCCCAACTCTCTTCTTTTTCCATTTGGCAAGTGGTGTACTGTTAAAGTTTATTTTTCTCAAAACTTGGTTCCTAGGTGGTCAGGTGGTTTTGTTCTGTCCCATGGCCCCAGCCTGGCTCTTAACCTTACCCTCATACATGACACTCAGGGACCAAAGGAGAGAGGACGGACACTCCAGCAAACAACAGCGCGGTGGTCCCAGTAAAACAGTGAAGAGGAAAGGTCTCGTGAAAATGGGTCTGCAGAGAAATTGCTTCTGTATGAGAAAGGAGCACATGCAGGATGGCTACTGTGTCTACCTGTGTTTTCCAGAAACAAATGTCACTATTTGAAGGATAGTGTCACTATTGAAGGATAATTCAATTCCTTCTTTTAGGTCAGGGGCAAAGAGGTGGGGCTTTTATGTCTTGCAAGATTATACTATGTCTGTTGACTACTCCTTCTCTCCTTTTGGGGCTGTGAGTTGGTACCCCTTTCCAGGGGTGGTATTTAAAGAGGATTGTACAGGGCCAGGAGTTCCTACAAGGAAAGTAGGTGGGGTGTGGTCGCTCACATCTGTAATCCTAGCACTCTGGGAGGCTGAGACTTGAGCTCAGGAGTTCAAGGCCAGCCTGAGTAAGAGCGAGACCCTGTTTCTACTAAAAACAGAAAAATTAGCAGGGTGTCACGGCAGTTGCCTGTAGTCCCAGTTACTCAGGAGGCTGAGGCAGGAGGATCCCTTGAACCCAGGAGTTTGAGGTTGCCATGAGCTAGGCTGACACCATGGTACTCTAGCCTGGACAATACAGTAAGACTCTGTCTCAGAAAAATAAATAAATAAATAAATGGGGGAGAAGCAAGGAGAGTGCTTAGACTCCTCAGGACATTGCTTCTGTTTTTGAGAAGTATGGTGGCATACTTGAGGACCTGTTTCTCATTCTAGTGCTTATAGCATTACAGAGCTGATGGGGACTTAGGACTCAAGTCAGGAATTGAATATGTAGATTGTACTCAAAATTTTTCTATGCCAAACCTCTTGGGAATGGAGTGTAGATCTTCTTAATGAAGGAGAACCCATCCCATGTATTGGGAGATAGAACACCAATATATGAAAGCCCCCAACCTGTGGAAACTCAAAAAGTGCTCTTGAATTTGAATTCCTATCTTCCCTCCCACCCCTGCAGAGACTTGGCCCCCAGGAAAATAGCAAGGTGCAAAGGTATTGACTCCAGGCAGTTAATGAGCCCACTAGTGTTTCTGCATTACTCACTCTTAGTCACCAGGTGTTTCACTGAGCATCCACTGTGAGTATAAACAAGACTATGGGGCTGTTAGCTTGTGTCATACTCGGATGTGTCTGCCCTCTTCAACTGTTCCTACTTCCAATGTCTAGGTCATATTTTGTAGCTCCTGACAATGGAACCGGGTTGGGTACTAACAAAGAAGGCCAGAATGAGCTCAAGGGTATTGCATTACTGCTGGAAGAGTGTTCCCATTAACAAATGCAGGCATTGTGTAATGTCATTCACACATTACTGTACACAAGATGATGCAATGCAATGCTGGCCCTTGATTCACCCAGAGCTTAATGGGAGAAATGAGACTGGTCATTTCAAATCACTGCATTTTTGCCACTGAGAATCAGAAAATATTAGAGCTTGAAGAGACTTTAAAGAATGTCTCAGCCAACTTCCTTTGTTTTTACCAATGGGAAATCTGAGGCTTATGTTACTCTTTGTTGAATCCACCAACTGGAATTTAGCCAAAGTGCCTGTTTCTACTCACAAATGCAACGTTTGGAAACAGATTGGGTCTTGTGCCATCTGCTGCCATTCTTGGTAGACTAGAAGACGAACAATCTAGAATAGTTTCAAACCATCTAATGCACTTTGTCTACATTATTAGCATCCCGATTCATTCCAGAAATTCCCTCCCTGAAGATACAGGCATGTGTCAGAACGGTAGAGAAAATAAAAATATGTCTTATTTTCCTATACTTTCATCTGATTCATCACCTCATCAAGGTGAGTTCTCTAATCTTAGATCTTAGATCTCTAGGGCATGGGCCCAACCCTCTTTATTTGATACAGAATTATGAAGGTTGTCCAGCTTTGGTAGCAATCTCAAAGGCATGTTTGTGTTGGACTACTTAAAAAATGACATAGTCCCCATTCAAGCTTGCATGCACCTGTGTGTTTGTCGACCTTCTGCTGGATGCCCTTAATAGAGGAAGCAGGTGGGGCTAATCTGCCTATTTAGAGTGAGGTTAGGCTACACAGTGTATATGCAGCATCAAGATATGGAACATAGTGTTCACAATTCACTTTTGCCCGAGTTATTTGTGTAACTGTGGAATGGGTTCTAAGTAGCTTTTTAAAGAGTTAACCTTGGCTTTGGCTGGCTTTGTTCGATGGAAGCGTGTTTGGCTTTGTGTGAGTTGGCCTAACAGAAAAATCATGGACAACATCATCTTTCTCCAGGAAAGTTTTTGGCGCAAGAGTACTGCAGAAATCTTGGGTACACAGAGCCAAATGGATCTGTTGACCCAGGGTCGGCCACTGCAAATGTCTGGCAGCCAGAGAAACTTGCTGCGGACCCAGATGCTTAGCAGGATTCCTGAAAGTGCCAGAAAGGAGCCTGGAAATCAGCAGACATTGCTTCTGTTTTTGAGAAGGCTCTCCCATGTTTACATAATACAAAGTTTTGGAAATAGAAACCCCTGGCCGGAGAGTTAGAGGCCAAGAGTAGAAATAGAAATTAAATGAAATTCTTCCTTTTGCCTCCCCCTCATCCTTGTAAAAATAGAGACTTCCTTTTCCACTTGCAGGCGGGAGAGTGCTGCTTTGCAGTTGGAACTGAGATGCGAGGTTGAGGCAAGTCGGGTCAATGTTGACAGCTCTGAGTTTAGTCTCCCTGAATTTAAACCTATTCCTGAGAGGGTCTTTGGATTAAGAAATAGTGTGACTTCCTGGGCCATGCACGAGTAGGAGGTTCCCCTTTTAACTCCAGAATACCATTCTTTGGCAAGCCACAGACCTTTACCTACACCCTGCTCCTGCTTCACCAGAAGCTGAGTGCAGAAACTCAGCCCTGCCACTCACTACAGACAGAGTGAGGAGTGTCAGAATGGTTTAAGATATGCAGATTCAAGAGAGACACATGCAGTTTTATTTCACTCATTCACTTATGTAGTAAGCATTTATTCAACTCCTGCCTCTCAAATCTATGCCATTTGTGTGCCGTGTATGTGGAGAATGGATTAAGAACTGATTGAGCTTTAGAATTTCATGATCATTAGTGGACTAGCTTAGCTCCACTAGTCAGAGAGCTAAACCGACCTACAAATAATGATACTAGAAAGTAGAATGTAGCAAGCTCCTCGAGAAAGATAGCAATAAAAGGTTGTGGGAATTCAGATTAGGAAAGGATCTGGCTGAGCCAACGAGAGCAGGGAAGACTTCCCAGTGGAGGTGACAGCAGAAATGGGTACAGGTGGTGAACTGCAAAGCCATTAAGGCCAACCAGCATGGAGGTGTGTTGACGAGCCCTCTAGCTGGAGGCAATGGGTAACAGGCACTCAGGCTGGACACAAGGTTTTAAATGCCGGGAGACAGATCTGGAATGTAAAGTGGAAGAACAATGAAGAATCACCACAGATCTCCTGAGATGAAGATGAATCATGCTGTAGAAAAATGGCAGAAGGGTCTAGGGGGGTGAAAGATGAGAAGGGGAGGTGATTCAGGCCACAGATGATGAAGGCCAGGAAGGGGTTGGGGCAGGGAGAGGGAGGCAGACCCAGGAGACCCTGTGGCACTAACAGAGTCACCATCAGATGTAGGGTAGGTAAGGCTAACTCTTGTCAGAGGTGACTTGGAGAGCTTTTAGGTTGGTTGTAACTCCCCCTGGGTTATGGCCATGACCATTTTTGTTTAGGGGGAAGGGCTTAAGAGAAAACTGATTGCCATGAAGAATTTGTCCAGGGCTCATACCTGGAAAATGTGACAATCCTACCAAAAGTGGCCTCTGAGAACATGTTGAGGGCTGCCCTGGCTCTCTGGGATGGAGCTTTCTTGAGGGCGACAGATACAGAGAATGGACGAGGCAGAAAAGACCCACTTTCAGTAAACTTATAGTAGAGGAGGGAATAAATAACATAAAGAAATTGTGCCAGGCTCTATAAGAAAGAAGATAATTTTAAATTATGCAGACACTTAGAAGCCAAAGAGATAGGAAGGGGTAAAGCTTCATGGAGGCAATGGTACTTAAGGGGCAATTGTGGTTGGGATTTGGAAGAAAAGAAGAGAGAAAGGCAACAGAGTGACACAGATGAAGCAGAGTGCTGGGGGTGGGGGCTGTGTTTATGCAGGAGTGAAGACATTTCTCTTCCAGGAACTTAGGGAAGTTCTCAAAGGCAGTCATCTTTTGCAGATAAAAAGCGTGCATGAGAAAAGAGATCTGCTAAGCCTAGTACCCCTATAGGTGCGCAATATTTCATGCTCATAGTGTAAATGACTATCAGTGTAATAATATATTAAAAATATTACTATTCTGACATGATGGGAGAAGGAAAGTGGAATGTGTGAGTATAAAAGACTGAAAGTTCCTATCTTCTTTGGCAGGAAACCAATAAATAATGCTTAAAATTAATAAATCAAGAAATAGTATTGTCAGCACGTTGTTAGCAAATAGAGGGGAGCTCAGGAGAGGGGAAAGTTGAGTAGACTGAGGATGGTTGCTTCTGGGGCAAGAGGATCAGGTAGAGGACTGCTAACTTTACAACATGTGGATTTAAAAACTAGATAGGCATAGTGCTATGGTTTTTGACAAAAACAAGAATTAAATTTTAAAATGCTGGGTGGTGCCTGTACCTAGTGGTTATGGCGCTGGCCACATACACCCAGGCTGGTGGGTTTGAACTCAACCCAGGCCAGCTAAAGAACAATGACAACTGTAACAACAACAAAAATAGCCGGGCGTTGTGGTGGGTGCCTGTAGTCCCAGCTACTTGGGAGGCTGAGGCAAGAGAATCACTTGAGCACAAGGGTTTGAGGTTGCTGTGAGGTGTGGTAGATGCCATGGCACTTTACCCAGGGCAACATAGTAAGACTCTGTCTCAGTAAATAAATACATAAATAAAAATAAAAAATACATAAATTGTAAAATGCCTAGCTGATCTTAATCATGGGGGTGAGGATTTGAAAAAATAAGGACACATGGATCCATTCGGCTGCCTTTGGCAGGGATCCCTGAGTGGTTCCCCAGGAAGCCACAAGACTCTGTCTCAGCCACCTTCCCTGGTGGCTAGCTCCCTGTTTACTCCTCTGCCACCTTCCTGGTGGTCCCCAGAACTCAACTGCTCATGCTCCTTTCCTTTCCAGACACACCTTAGCCTTCCCTGGGGGACCTCCCTTCACTTGGCCTGGTAGCATGGAGGTGGCGCCTCTAGCTCCTCGTGGCATTGACCACCCGAAGGAAGAAGCTCTTGAAACCCTTTTCATTTTATCTGCTGCAAACTAGTAACAGTTAATGCTTCCTGTTAATGTTTATTAGCAAGGTGCTAATAAAGATAATTGTGAAGAAGTTATAAAGTGGAATTCATCTTCCACTGAGTGAGTTCAAACCCTCACGGCGTGGGGCTGTGGTTCCTAATTCTTTTGTCCATTTCTAGCCCTTGGGTGTGGACTTGCTCCATTTTTATTTCAGACATTTCATCCAGTCAAGAAAAAAAGAAGCTCCTGAGCAGAACAGTGAAGTGTCACAAGTGGGTGATTTGCATTTCTGGGGATCCCCCAGATAGAGGAAGCCTATTTAAGTGAATGCTTGTTCTATAAATGAGGTTTCTTTCTCCAGACTAAAAATGATCATCAGATGTCTCAGTTTATTTTGAACATATCTTCCTTCAAGTTTCTCTACTTCCCAAACACCAAGGCCCCCCCCCCAAAAAAAAAAAAAAAAAAAGAAAAAGAAAGTTCTTTCACCTCCCCAGATCTGGGAGAAGAGAGCAACTGAGGTACATTAAAGGGGCAGACTTGGAAATTCGTCCCCAGCTCTGCACCTTTAGTTTGGAGTCTTCACCAAGTGTGCGGCCAGGTCAGAGCTGTCTCATCAGTCTGTTAGGGAATCCGTAAAAGAAGTTTTAACATATCCTGGTCCTCATCATTCACCAACAGTCCTTTCCTTTGAAAAGTCCCTGCTCTGGATACTAAGTTTCTGCTGAGGAAAGCAAAGGTTTTCTTTTCCTCTTTCCTCTCCCTCTTCCTTCAGCTTAGATCAACACGACTCCAAACCCTTGATGGGGGGGAGGGGGGGAGCATTAGAGTTTACAAAGAAGCTTTGTCTTGGGTAGATTCGTCAGAAATGGGGCTTTCTGATAGGCTGGCTCCTTACTAGTGATCGAAAGCCCCCCAGGCACTCAGGTGGCCAAATTTCTTTATCTAGTTTTTCCATAGCCAACAATCAGTGATGAATGGGACATAAATATTCAGCAATAACCAATAAAAGCCCACACTGATTTCTCAGTCTTTGGGAACCCCGTTTCTGCACTCACTTTTATCTCAAAGGAGTACTAACAGTTTAGGAACCAAACTGTTGTTGGGAGCTCAGGCCTGACCCAGGGCGAGCAATGTTCCTCTGACTCAACTCTAACATCCTGGGCCACTCCTGACCCCACATAAAAGCTGGAGGGGATTAGGATGTACACTTTTCATCTGCCCTGGGATGATGAGCCTTTTTGCTTTGATTTGTTTTCTGGTTTTTTTTTTTTTTTTTTTGAGACAGAGTCTCATTCTGTCACCCGGGGTAGAGTGCTTGTGGTGTCACAGCTCACAGCAACCTCCAACTCGTGGGCTCCAGAGACCCTGTTGCCTCAGCCTGCCGAGTAGCTGAAACTACAGGCACCCATCACAATGCCCAGCTTTGTTTTGTTTTCTGCTTCTTCAACAGAATGAGTGAGGAAGCAGGGCACAGGGTCCCAGCAGAATGGCCAGCCCTCCACAGGCCCTGAGTCCCACAGCAGGGAGCCAGTGTGCAGGCAGCTGGCTGCAGAAGGGTTAGACACGCTGGCTCACCAGGCTGTCCCTTGCTTCCTGTAGCTTTCTAATCTTTTGTAGCTGCTTCCGGCAGTGTCCGGGGCAGAACAGTGGGAGGAATTGGGCACTCCAGAGATGTCCTCACTGATTTCCTGTTGCCACATATTCAGCCACTGCTGGTGCCAGTGGAGGAGGCCTCAGGAAGAAACTTCAGGGACTAGAGGGAGCCACAGCCTGGGCTCTGCCACCAGCAGCTTTATCTTGATGTGAGGACCAACAAAAGAGAGAGGAGTCTCTCCTGCAGAGCTTCTTCCAGAGTATGAATCCACAGGCCAATGGGTTCCTCTCTGGTTCTCTCCTGGCTGGCGCTCCTCAGTGCACCCCTTCTGGGATAACTTACTAATTACTCAGATCATTTTCACCTCCATTCTGTCTCTCCAAGAAGAGAGAAGCCATCCATAGACATGATCTCTTCGAGATTGTGTGTTCCTCATCAAGGATAATGATCAGATGGCTCCTTGCTTTCCTAACCACATTTACAGCTCCTCAGTGTGGGATGTGTGAGATGCTGGGTTTGGCTAAACTTAATGCTCCTAGGAGCATTCTTTTCTTTTCTTTTTTTTTTTTTTAATTTTTTTTTCATTTAAAACATTTATTTATTTATTTTAGAAATGTGGTCTCCCAGTGGTACCCAGGCTGGCCTGAAACTCCTGGGCTCAAGTGATCCTCCTGCCTCAGCCTCCCAAGCTTCTGGGACTATAGGTGCCCATCACAACACCCAGCTCATTGTTCTATTTTTAGAAGAAATGGGGGTCTCATTCTTGCTCAGCCTGGCTTTGAACACCTGAACTTAAGGGATCCTCCCTGCTAAGCCTCCCAGAGTGCTAGGATGACAGGTGTGAGCCACGGTGCGCGGCCTCCATCTTCTTCATTTTCATCTTCATCCCTTTGATTTCTCTTTTCTTCCTCCTCCTCTTCTTTTTCCTTCTTCTTTCTCCTCCTTCTCCTACTTCTTTTAAAAAATTTATTCGAGTACAAGAAGTCATTTTGGAAAATGTTCTGGTCTGGCAATCTCTTAATGCCTATCTGAAGCCTAAGCTACCAGCTACACTCTGGTAGATTCATGACCACAAGTACATTTTACTAGTAGTTGCGTGTTGGAGAGAACTGTGCTCAGTTCCTGGCATGACACCTACATCTTTATGAACTTAGATTTATTAAGTTTCTCAGAACCTAATTTTTTTAAATATTAGATGAAGAATAAGAACATGCTTCATAAAACTGAGGTTAAAATTATGTATTGTATGTAGTGCAAAGCCTGACAGGTTGCAAATGCTTAATCACTAGTACCTATGGTGTCAAGTGGATAAAACCCTTTTGAAAATTTCCATGGAATTAAAAAAAAAATCTTTAACATTCTTCCCCTATCTCTCTGGCATATTTCCGACCCTCAATCACAATGAATGAATGTATTCTGAAGGGATAAAAGGGATTTTGAAATGAGTGTAAGCAAAACTTTCATGGTGGAATAATTTCTAATCCTTTTCAAAGGGCAGATATTTGTGTGTATGTGTGTGTATGTCTGTGCACACAGATAAATTTCTCACATCTAATTAGAGAAAATTGTCTAATTAGAGATAAATTTCTAATATCCAAAATGTTTTTTATGTTACCTATTAGCCTTCTAGAATGGATAACAAAGAATTTATTCAAATACTCCTTCCATGAAGTCTTTCATCACACCCTGGAAAATCTGATGAGCGTTGGAACTCTGCACAGCCCTTGGGAAGATGCCATTTTTTCATGCTAGCATGTCTTGGTGACTTATAAGTTCTGACAATTAAGTTTGTGAACTTGCCACTGTGAGCTTATGTTGGCAGCACTGTACAAGTACCTTGCTAAGGTTTCATAACCTCGGTGTATTAGCATCTTTCAGCTGTGTTCAGTGTGTTGCTAAATGACGTTCTTTATTGTCCTTGCATGTTTCTGTGTGCCATTCAGAGAACCTTAGAGTTTGAATCAGAACAACAAACAAACATTGGTAATTTTCTTGTTAAACTTGGCAAGGGTGGAAGTGCCTTCAGAGATGTGCTAGTCCAAGTTTATGGGGATAATGCCATGAATAAAATAGCAATGTACAAATGGATTAAATGTTTTTTCTTAGGGGAGAGAAAGTGTCACTGATGAAAAGAGGTCAGAGCGGCCAGTAATGAACAGAACTGACAAAATGTTTCAAAAATTCATTTAATTGTGCATCAAAATCATCAGCTGACTGATGCCCAGCAAACCAAGAAAACATTGATATAGAAAGAGTTAGGAAAATCTTTCTTTCTTTCTTTTTATCTTTTCTACCACTAAGAGTTAGGAAAATCTTAACTGAAAATCTTGGCCAACAACTCATGGCTCTTGCATATTGATAATGCACCAGCTCACACAGCACTGTCTGTGAGGGCGTTGCTATCAATAAACAAATAAGTGTATTAGACCTCCCCCCAGCCTGATGTCCCCCTCCCCCAGTGACTCTGTTCTTTACCAGAAGGAAGATGTTTTGATGACATTCAGACATCAAGGGTAATACAATGACAGTTTTAATGGCCATTGCAGAAAAATTGCTTTGGATCTGTAGAGAATGACATTCATCTGTCAGTCCGTCCACCTGACCCCAACCTTCAGGCATTTATTTTAGCACATCAATTTGTATATACAGAATGTATGTACAGAATGCATATAAAAAAATGCTTTGGAGAGTGGACTAGGCAAGGCATTGGTGCTTAGCTTCCCAAGAGTAATACTTTGGAGGTGACTGTAATGATATTTGACAATGAAGTATATAGCGCTTTTCCTAGGATGAGTTCACGAACTTAATTGTCAGTCCCCTGTATATCATTCCTCTTCTCAACTATACTGTAAGCTCCTTGAAGGCAGAAACTTTCTCTGCTCAGTGTCCTCCATGGTACCTAGCAGAGTCTTACATGAAGCAAGAAAACAGAGTCGTCGTTAAGCCTCTAAAACCTGGACTCTGGACATGCCTCTCTTAGGTCTAGCCCCCCTTCTCCTTACCCCTCAGGCAACCTTACTTAATCTTTTTTAAGTTTCCACTTTAGTCAAATTGAAGTAAAAGGGTTGTTATAAGCACTGAAGGAGCTTATATACATAAACCCATGCCACCTCTTGGAATGTCATGAGAAGAGAATAAAATTTTAGCTACTTTTATTATCTTATTCATGTGTTAAATAAATGCTTGAAGGTTGGGGTCAGCTGGACGGACCAACAGATGGATGGACAGATGACATTCCCTATAGCTGCAGCAAGGAGACATTGCAATGAGTCACAAAAGCATTTCCCCCTACCTTCTGATCTGCCAGGTCTCCAAAATGGAATTAGAAGTTGGGGATTTCCATATTTTTAAAGCTCCACCTCCACTCTCAGTTTTGTTCTGATCTTCCCTGTGATACTTGAGCTTTGTTCTGGGAACTGATCTGACTCTCTCTGACTCTCTTTTCTAGAGTGAAAGCCCATCTTTTGGTGATAGGCTACTGCCAACAGCAATATTATTTCTAGAAGGATAATTCTTATCTTGATGGCTGCTTTCTAACATAAACAGAAAAGAGAAGATAAAAGAGCACCATTTCCACACCATGCAGGGGAGAGATAAACAAAGGTGTGAGTAGTCACTGGTGGAGGAGAGATTTTGCACGCTCAATTACCTGCCTGAGCTGTTGGCCTACTTCCTGGCTGCCTTTTTTTTTTTTTTTTTTGCATTGCTTGACCTTTAGACTAATGCTATTAAAATACATACCCAGTACCACGTAAATGGTTTTCAATGGCCTGGCTGCCTAGGGGAAACTCATTGACATGCAGTGTGCAGTTCCTTGTGCATGTGAAAAAGAGATTAAGAGTCCTTTTTGACATCAGCTTGCTAGGATCACAGTTTTGTTATGACCCCTCTATAGATTAGTGACCTCCCTATGGATTGTTGGCCTCACATGACATTAGAGCACCTGGCATCGCCCCTTCTCTAGCTACCAAGTACGCAGGTGTATCTGTGACCAAGAGGTTCTCTGCCCTGGGTTTAGTTCTGGGCTCAACACTGATTCATCTACACTTCTATGATTGTCTAGATTTGTCTGTGTTTCATCTTACTCTTGATTTCATTTGAATCCAGATACTCAACTGCATACTTTAAGAATGTTGGGCTCTTTTCCTTCCTTATCCTCTCTTACCATTCTCTCCCTAGAAAGAGAAGACAGTCAAACTGACACAGATTCTGACCCTAAAAAAATCAGCATGAGGGTCCGGATAAATAAGAATGCCTGCAGGGCGAGCTGTAGTATTTTGGTATATACAGAATGATTCATCCATTCATGTACATTTTAAATGATAAGTTCACCTCCCTTCATTTGTTTTCATTTATGTCAGACATTAGGAGGAAATAGAAATGAATATGAAGCATAACTGTGCTTCTTGAAGAGATAGGTTATTCTAAGGTAGAACATCAAGAGAATGAGAAAGATACTAAGAATGTGACAGTGGAGAGCTTGATTATGTTTCACAAGAGAGAGGACATGTGAACTGGGCCCTGAAGCAAAGGGAAAGGTTGTGTGCGTCATCATGGTAGAGAAGGGCATCAGCCCTAAAAGGACTGTGTTTGTCACATCAACATGGCTGCCGAGAACCACATTCTGCAAGTCCGGGGCTTAGCTCCATCAGGAGGGAGGCTTATGAACCTCAAAAAATGTCTACTGCCTTCACCTTGTACTAAACTGACCTTAGAGTCCATTTACAACCACTGGTTTTACTGCTGTGAGATAGATGTATAATAAAACAGGTAAGAGAGATCGTATCTTCATTTTCATGCATTTCTAGTTCTACAAGGCTGTACTTGGCATAAGCAAAGTCGAGGAAACCATTTCAACCAGCCTCATACCATTAGGTAAAGATGAATTCAGCATTGGGAGGCATCTGGTTGCCAATAGGCCAGAAGGCCTCTAGTATTCTCGGATGCATTTGCTCGGGTGTTCTGAAACCTTGCTTGGCTAGATGTGAAGACAGTAATGACAGGAAGTGGAGACAAAAATCTCCATACTCAACCTATTAACACGTGTATATGTAAAAATTAAAATTTAAATTTAAAAAGAAAATCTCCATACTCACCTCCTGCTGCCTTCCCACTTGTTCCCAAGGCTCCGGCACAGTTTCCTTCTTTCTGATCTCTGTCATGCCAGAAGGCCTATCTCAGCCCTCCACGTGGCTATTGTCTCTGCCTGGAATACTCTTTCCTCTACTTTTTCTTGGCAGACTCCCATCCACCCTTCAAATCTATGAGCACTTATGGGACCAAGACTGGTTGCTCTTGTGATGCCTATGCTATTTCTTCACAGCAAAATTGTAATTAAACTGTTTAAGTGTTAAAATATTTCCTTACTATCTCCCCATGGGACTATAAGCTTCATAATATCAGGGATTATGTTAGTTGTGTTCAACCTCCGTTTCTGTAAAGCCTGGCACAGGGCTTAGTAAACAGGAGGTGCATAGTAAACTTGGTGGAACATTGAATGAATGAATGCATTTGAGTGTCTGACAGTCATAACGGCTAGTCAAACTATGTGCAGAATCAATCAATCAATTAATGAATCACTAAGACATGTCAAACACTGAAGCAAAAACTGCCGTCATTGACAATCCTAGGTTACAGAGATTGTGGTGGTGTTCACGGAGGTCTTTGCTCTAAGCAAGTTCCCAAAAGTTTTCTCTTATTGAATGAGGCCAAGAGTTACAGGTGCTTGTCTCTCATCTGTGGAAACTGAGAGTATTCTTGCAGATGACTTTCTGAGCCCTAGAGCTAGAGAAGTCATCTAGAGTGACATCATTACGGACAGACCTTCAACTTTACCCCCGCCCCCCTTTTCTTCTTTGCTCATATTCTTCTATCCTTGTTTGTTCCTTTTTTTCCTCTCATGCTGTGAGTACTCTGTTTCCCCATAGACGTGCCTTGGTTATGATGTTCCAATCCAAAGAGGAACCACTTCTTGCTCTGGAGGAAGTAAGGACTTGATGCTAAAACTTGTAAGACAGTTCAACTTTTGGCTGCAGCATAGGAGGATGTCATTTGAGCTGAGAGTGTCACGGTGTCAGTAGAATGGAATACTTAGACCATGCTTCTCTTCAGCATCGTTTCCCACTTCTCTTTCTGCTTCGAGGAGCTCATCCAGTTTGTAGACAACCACAGTTAACTGAACTCGTCTCCTCTCTTTCATATCATCAGCCATTTACACCGACTGGGTCAGGCCTCACTTTCTCCTTCCTGAATAATTGCAGTAGACAGCCAAGACTTCTCCCAGATTCTAGGAGTTATTGCTTCCAAAGTAGGTTGTATCCTCCTGTCCAACTCAAAGTTTGTGATGCCTCTTATTGATTCTATGAACTCCTAGTTTCTCAGCAAACATTCAGAAATTCTTTGCAAATCGTCTCTCAAGTCCATTCCTCCTCTAATCTCATCCACGACTCCCCAAATGACACAGTGCTCTAGTCCCTGGTCTCTGATTACCATCCCTGTCTCATTCCATTTCATGTTCCTGTGACTTCGCACACCCTGTTCTCATTGCTAAGAAACTTGTCCTCCCTGGGCTTAGATGTTCCCTATTCTGAATGCCTCTTCCTAATCCTCAGAGTCAGAATTACAAATTCTCTCCTCTGTACTACCAGGCAGGTTTGCTTACAAGTTATCTACAATTTACCTTTGTAATGAATATTTGATATTTGTTTAGGGTACTTGAGCTTTGCACAAGCAGAAATTTATTTATAGTATTGCTATATGATTATGATTTTCCAAGGAAGTGACTTTTTTTTTTTTTTTTGGTCTAGTTGCTCCCCTATGTAGCTGTGTGGCTATCAGACCATGCATCTTTTAAAAAAATATGGCCATGACTTTTACTCATCTCTATATATCCACTGTTACAGAAAAGGCTCAGACATTGTTTGATTGTTGAATAGAATGAACTAGGTGACTCCTTAAGAAGCAGTGTCATAGAACCTATATCTTGGACCAGCTTTTTCTCCAGATGTCCTGGAAGATGGGGGGAAACTGGAAAGAGCAAAACAACACCCCTCCATAAAGAGTGATGGAGATTGAGGTGTGAGGTGAGGAAGAAGGAATTCAATGAATGAAATCAGAACCACTAAACTTTTAAGGTATCTGTCCTCCCTCTTGTTGTGTCGCTGTGTCAACACATAGCAACAGCTTCCTCTCCCTGCCAGCAAGGCCTCACAATATTACCTTTCATGCTGAAAAACAACAGCTGGAGCACAGCCTGAGAACAACACTGCTTCTGTATTGAGAGCCCAGTTCTTAGGAGCTCTAATCACTTCCAAGATAACATCTCTCCAATTTTCAGAATATCCCTCAGAGGGAAGGAGGAGGCTTATATTGTTATCCGCTCTATTTTGCATACAGTAAAAACAAGACAAGAGAGGTTAAGTGATCTGTCCTTGGTCATGTGTGAGTCAGAGGCTGAGCCAGCTAGAGAGCTTTCTTCATTCTCAGGCCATTGTTCTATTTTGACATTGGCTAACTTATTCCCTCCATCCTTGTAAGTGGTGGGGAAAAACTAACAAGAGAATGCCAATTGGGCTGTCCTTACTTCCCAAAATACAAATGTTGGCTACTGACCAAGAAAGTATTGAGTGTAAGGGCAGCTGCATATCTGGAGTCGTGTGCGCGTTCCTTCAGTCTGCAGATGTCTTTGGAGGACTTGTGTGTGCACTGGAGATGTGGGTTCAGCATGGCGGTCATTGTCCCTGCCTTCAAGGAGCATCTACCCTACTAAGATCACACATAGTAAATAAGGAAGGAAACTAAAACAATTGTAGTTATAAGTCAGTCATGATTTACCAGGCTGGGCCCATCTATTACAAAAGTTCTTAGTCTTTTTTATTCCCTACCTCTCAGTAGGAGATTCAAGACCAATTGTAATCTATCCTCAAAATATGTTCCGTCTCCATTGGTCACCAATCATTTTCTACCTTCTACTACAAACATATAATGCTACAGCCCCCCTGGACTCTGATTACCATTCCAAGGCCACTGGGTTTTGTTTCTGTGGTTTTGCTGAAATGAGTGAGAGACCCTTTGCTTCTTAGACTGGAGGTGAGGGTGTGGGGAAGATGGAGTGGTGGTGGGAGCTATGCCCACAAAGAGATTAGGCCACTGACATGCCTGGCTGGTGAACATGTGTGCTATAAGTGAAGGGGTTGGCTATTGTGATGTGTATTCCTGTGGTTATGCACCTTGACACATTGGCTGGTGCAGTGGAGAGAGCACTGGATTACAAGGCTGGATGCCTGGGTTGTAGTCCCACCTAGGTCTGGATTAAGTCACAGTTATGTCTCTAACCTCAATTTTCTCCTGGGTCACATAAATAGAATTAGGTATTCTCCGAGGGCTTCAGAGTAAAGCTGTATGAATTGTTCTTCAGCCTAAATTCACTTGCATATGTGTGTGTATGTGCACTCATGCACGTGTGCATACTTACAATGGCATGGGGTGAAAAGATAGGGAGAACAATTTTAAAAATTGAACCAGCTTTTGAGAACCACTTGTCTCTTACAACTGTGCATAAAACAGTGTTAAGGTGGCGTTCTCTATTCATATTTCTGTTTCCACATCAGTAACATTGTATCCAACCCAGAATACAGTGTATTATCCCTAATGTAAACACTTCTGGATTTAGCAACTTCTATAGCTTCTCAAACCCTGAAGACTGTAGAGGACAGACTTCTCCTCTGTTTTCTTAGGTTCCATGCCTGGGCCTGAGAATTAAACTGACAAGAGACAGATCATCAGGAGAAAAACATACAAATTTTACTTGGTTAATATTTCTACCTGTACACAGAGCCCTTTGTATATAAGAAATGAAGATCCAAAGTAACAGATCTTGAGGACTTATATACCATTTTGACAACAAACAGTAAATTGTGAATGCCTGACAATTTAAAGGAAAAACGGGTTTGGACTAGAGGTAGGAAATTGCAGAAAAGTGACTAGGAAATAAATGAGGGAACTAATGGGAGATAAGAGTTATTTTAGCAGGTTTGTTTGTACAGATTGATCTCAGAGTCAATCCCAGTACTTCTGGCAATAAGATTGTTCTCCTCTTTCTGGCAAAAGGGAAGGCACCATTGTCATGGGAAATGTATATCCTTGTGGCTGTTTCTTCATTGCCTTCAGCTCAAAATAACCAATGTGCCAAAGTGGCATATTTGAGGGTGGCATGTTCTGATTTCCTTTCACTTTCCTTCTTTCCTGGGAGCCCAGTTCTACTGGGGACAGTGCTATAATGGGCACAACCCTCCAAAAAGCCTAAGTGGCTGACCTCTTGGAGATGTCCAAAGCATCTGCTATTTAGGACTTAGTGACATACCCCTGTCAACTTGCCCAAGGTAAGCCAGCACTGGCTTCTAGGCCATTTAATTTAGATTTCAATTTTACTCATTGATGATTTCTAGGGAGAGAGTCAATTTTCTGGGTTTTTACAGCTCTCAGGCACACACAGATTGAGTCTTAAGTTTTGTTCCTAAGATGGGAGACTTATTTCACAACAAGTGATATAAGTGGCCCAGAATGGTCTGATTTCTAAACCAAAGGAACTTGCTGCACACTGGCCAGGAACAGGTCCCTGCAACCAGTTGAGCAAGAGAATCTGTGAGTGACTCCTCTGAGCTAATACTTGGAGGGTGTCAAATCCATGGGAGGAGTTTTACAAAAACTGTAATGTAGACAATGTTTACATGTTTTCAGGTACTTAAAATCTACTTTTTTTTTTTTTTTTTTTGTATGGAACAGATCTTTCCAGTTATTCTTTCCATTTATTTCTTTTTGCCAATTTTGAGGCTACGTCCTCAGTTGTAGATTTGAATCTTGGCAGAAAAGATCTGTCAAAAATACCTTCTTGTCCAGTAGGTGCTGAGATAGAGCCTTATTGTTTCTGACTATGGAGAAACCAAGAAACCAAGAAACCAAGTCCTCTTTCCCTGGGTTCTCTCACAGTCATTTTCAGATGTAGAAAGGGAATGAATTAGAAGTGGCACTGGTTTTGACTGTGCACCACCTTACTGTTGGGCCCAGAAATCAAAATTCCATCTCAAGAATATTGTTCACTTATGGTTATGATTATTATTTTTTTTTTTTGTAGGCAGGGAGATGATAGTTGGGACAATTGCATTTTCTATCCACCAAAGTGGGCTTTGCATTTTCATTTGTCCCCAACTCACCTCTGTTGGCTGTTTCACATAGAGGCAGTGGCTCTGAAGCCGAGCTACATGGGACCCTCAGTGCCCCACCTTTAAATGTATGTTTCCATTCCTTGTGAATAGATCTAGAATGAAACGAAACAAAATTTGCTTCAGAAGAGGAGTAACACTGTTAGTTGATACAAGGTTTTAGATTATATGTAGGTGGCAATGTATTCATACCACCTCTAACCGTTTATTATCATGTCATGTTTTGAGGTCTGGGTGCGTTGTTCTTACTGTCCAGCAGAGAGGACGTGCTTCTTGAGGAAGGCTTCCTTGCCTGGCAGCAGCTAACAAAAAGCATTTTGGTCTTGGGCTCCTAATTGTTAGGGACTCACATGCCAAGATTGACTTTTTATTAGCCTGTCTCTTTCCTTTTAGGAAAAAGTTTTAAAACAGTCTACCCAAAGGTCTTTCTATTGCTGGTTCAAGAGATGACTTGTGTTTGAATTTGGCCAATTAGCGTGACAATGTCAACGTCAAGATCCATTTCCAAGGAAAGAGTTGTTCTTTGAAAGGTGGTTCTTGAGGGTGTCCAGGCTGAAAGGCAGCTTCTCCGCTGGGACTATTTGGATTTTATGTTCCTGAGCAAAAAAAAAAAAAAAAAACAAAAAACATTCTTGAGCATTGGCTGACAAAATGGGTTTCAGAACAGGAGTTTCTAAAGCTGCAGTGGAAACTTTAATTATGCAGGTCCTGTCAAAATCCATCTGCTTAATTCAACTGTTTCTGGGTAAGGTACTTTTTATTTTTCCAGCAGTATTACTGGCTGATTCTCTGATAGGAATATGAAATTAGTTTTTTTGGTGGGAGTGGGGGGGTGTGTGAAGCTTTAGCCTTTATTCTCCTTGGTATTAGAAATATGGTCTTCACAGAGTTCATTCACTTTGTTGCTGATCTGTACACTTACATGACTTTTGAGCTGAGAGGTAGATGGTGTTGTTTAAGGAAATGCTTTTGGAGGTTTCAACATGGTGTGACTTTGTAATTAACTAGTGCTCATGACTTATAAATAAAGCTTTGCTGTAATTTTTAAGAGAGGGGCATCAGAAGTTGTTCTGGTTTGTGCAAGACTCAAATGCTTACCCCGCTCCCAAGAAAATCTGTGGTCTTCTCCTTTTCAATATGCCTCACCTAAACAGCTGGTAACCCTCATATGAAGCAACATTTCCATTTATGACGAGCACTCATGTATTTGTTTTCGGGGAGGGACTGGGCAGTAGTTTGAGATGGTTGCTAAATGTATAAATATTGAATGTGCCAGCATCTGGAGTTTTTCAGCTTAAATATCAGACAGTGAGCCTTATGTAAGCAGCTGACTTAGTGAAACTGTTATTTTAGGGTGCTTGCCTGGATACTAAGCTATAGGACAAAAACAGAATTTTCATAATCAGCCACGTCATGTGTATTTCAAACAGAAACTCAGAAAAAAACTTTCACTAATGATTCTCAGTGTTGGGCAAACCTGAGTGAAATTATGTGTGAGAAAATGGACTTGTTAGTGGGGATAGCTTTATATCCACGTGAGGTTTGAAGCCAAAAGGGCTTTCAAAAACAAGTAAAATAAAGAACTCTACTACTTTTATAAGGTATTCACATTGAAAAAAAATTATGGCAAGTTTGGGAAAATACATCTCTGGGACCTTAAAATTGGCGAGAAAAATAAAAATGTTTTGCAGGCCTCCTTCTCTACAATGAGTACTGCCGTGATAGAGTTCTTGCTCCATGATCTGAAACTCTTGTTTCCTGGGCCTCATGTAGCATGGTTTTTAGTTGATTAAGAGCATCCTTTGCTTTTCCCAGTTTCTCAACCCCTGTCTCATGTTTCTTTCAAGAGATAAATATGAGGCTAGAGAGCTGTTAAGGCCTTGCCCTACACTTTTCTCTGCGGTCTGCAGTTGTCACCTATCTTGGGGACCTGTAGTGAGCATGGCTGCCTGTTGTTATAATGCTCTGTCTGATTCCTTTCTCACCAGGTTTGGGTCTTCTTTAACCTTCTTAGACATGTCTTGGAGACTATTCTAGATCTCCAACTACCTCCTGGTTTAAGCTTTCAGGCCCTCACAAAGAACAGAAAATAACTATTTTCTTCTAGGAACAATTTTACACTAAGATGTGGGCACTTGAGTTAACCTTTCTGTGCTTGAATTCTGGTTATCTGTTGTTCTGATCTCAAGGGAACACAGACTCTTTTGAGTTGTTTCTAGATCCTGGTGTGCCTGTTAACAATTGATGGTGCTTTATTAAAAACTTATGTTCTGGGCTCAGTGGTTATGGCACCAGCCACATACAATGGGGCTGGCGGGTTTGAGCCGGGCCCGGACCTACTAAACAATAATGATAACTACAATTAAAAAAATAATAATAGCCAGGCATTGTGGCAGGCATCTGGCAAGAGACTTGCTTGAGCCCAAGAGTTTGAGGTTGCTGTGAGCTGTGACACCACGGCTCTCTACCGAGGGTGACATAGTGAGACTCTGTCTCAAAACAAACAAACAAACAAACAAACAAACAAACTTATGCTCTGGAGTTCCACTCACTGATTCTAGGATGGGGCTCAGGAATCTGTATATTAAGCATCTGTATTCTGATGCTTATGGTCCTAGGACCAAGTCTGAGAAACATCAATGCTTTAGAACTTTAACATGGCAACACCTCAGTGACTAAATGTGTCTAATTATTCTTGTTTTACAGGGGGAAGAAATTGAGCTTAAACAGGATGATAAACATTCAGCTAATCAGTGGCAGATATGGGACTAAAGATCCTCAGGTCTTCTGAGTTCTGGTTTATGAGGCTCTAAGTCATAAGGTAAGATATAATAGCACAGAAAAAAAACAGCTCAGGCTTTGTGACATGAGTAATGTAGCTGTCTTATCTCTAGCATGTGAGTTCACAATGTCCCTGAAATGCAACAACATGAGGCAACAGATTTATCCCTGGTTTATCTGGAAGGGTCTCTGAAAGTTGTGAAGTCTGAATCTGTATTTGGTTCTTAAAATTCCCCAAACACTATCCCTGACAAAGGGGCATCTATCTCTTCAAAGACTTCTTTGATTGAAGACCTCTAGAGATAGGGATGCTCCCAACCTTCCCAAGCCCTTTTCCATTTTCTAGCAACTCTCAACCCATGCAATTAGTTCTATACTGGGCTGCAAATCTCTCCTTCCCACCTGTACCTTCTACCACCAGTGTTGGAGCCTCCTTTCAAGGGAGATACAAGACAAGTCCAATTTTTCCTTCCATATGACTACGATCATCACTTCTACCTAAGCCTGAACAACCTTTGGTCCTTTGGCCAATCTTCGCATAACCTGGTTTTCAATGCCCTCTTCATCCTTATTGTTTTGCTCTGAGTTCAGTCTCTTGTGTCATCTTTTGTATTAAAATATAGGACCAGGAACAGGCATAGTATTCAGTGGGTTTCATTGGTTCAGAATTCATCACTTCTCAGACCCTCTGTACCTAACCATAAACGCTGAAATTACACTATCATGTTGACTGGCCCAATGACATTTAACTCACAGTGAAAAATTCCGCATCTTTTCACATATGCTGCTAAAGTCACATGTCCCTGCCTACTATTTGAGCTGATGATTTTTTTCACTGTTTCAGACTATTGATACCTTTTCTTGGGTCTAGATTTTGTCACTAATCCAAGATCACTTGATTTTATTCAATCATTCATTCTAAAAATATTTAGTGAAAACCTACTCTGTGCCAGTCATGGCACTAGATATCAGAGATAAAATGATGCCCCAGATAGGTGCATCTTCACCCTTGTGTAATGTCGTCTAATGAAGAATGAAAATGAGCCACCAACTGTATGTACCTGTGTTTGATGACGAGTGATATGCTATGTCGTGGACACCCATGGGAAGGGGAGCCAGGGATGAACATCTTGTCTGGTTTTTGGGGGGAGTGGTCAGGGAAAGCCTCCTTGTGATGTGACTGCCAAGTTGAGATTTGAGATATGTGGCTCTCAATGGACAGGGCAGAGAAGAGTGTTCCGGGTGGGGCAAGTTTATGAGTCAAGGACCAAAGGCAAAGAAAGCACAACCCGAGGAGGGGGCCCTGGGTATGTGTGGATCAGATTGGCAGAGACACAGGAGATGGCGTTTGACCTTCCGCAGAGGGCGATGGGGAGTGCCTGTGGGGTTTTAGACTGCCTGGGTTGTTGATAGAAACCTTGGGTAGCACTGTCTGAGATGCATGCCAGCCTGTTCACAAGCTGTCTGTGGGGAAGACAGTTTGCTGCAACTCTAATCTGTTTCTCCAGCCTGTCCACCAGCATATCCTGAGAGATTTGGTCATATACTGTGTTGAACATTGGATACAACATGTACCACACCGGAGCAGATGAACACCCTTGTTAAAAAAAAAACATGAGAATGGCCTTCGTCTGGCCTGAGTGGGTTGGGACTGGACCCCTGGGACAGGGATGGACGTTTGGTTTCCAGTGCCCCACGATTTCCGCGAGAGGCCCCAGCTCTCTGCACTAGGGAGGAAGGCAGAGCACAGGAAAAGCAGCGTCCTGAAATGCCACAGTGGACAATCACGAAATGTGTCACGGAAAAGATTTCTCTCTCCAGAAAAAGTCCTCATAAGCCTCTATCTGGCTGTGATAGCAGAGTGATTAGGAGGCAGACCTGAGAATCAGATCTCCGGGGCTCAAACCCAGCTTTTCTCAGTCACCACCTGTGCAACTGGGCACAGAGGCTTGACTTTCCTCATGTAAAAAAGAGACAAAATGTTGACTCACAGGACAAAATGTATTTGAAGTAAATGAGAAAATACATGTCTAGCACCTGTAACACAGTGAGTACTAGATAAATATTATTATTTTTAAGAAAAAATTGTATACATCAAGCCATAAAGATTTTTGTGCTTTCCAATTTCTTGTCCTCATGTGGTTCCCTTCAGTTTCTCCCTTACTTGGTGGAGAAACACCCGCCCTTCTTTTGTTTGTTTGTTTTGCTACAGCAACTATGCAGTACAAAATGAGTGAAGTATCTGGAAAGAGGAACTCCTTTCAGCAAATTATCCTTTATTTCCCCCCTTCCTACTTTTGGAGGCCTGGAGCCAGCTAGTTGGGCTGATTTGAAGAACTGCTTATGGTGCAAGCAAGTTGGGAGTGGAGGGGACAGAGCTCTGTGCCTACAGAGTGACATGTTTCCCCAACCCCTAGGTCCGCAGTGGGGGCCGTGGGTGGGCCTCTGACAGGAGGCATTCTTTCTCAGTGCTCATGTGACATTCCGGTCAAATGCACAGAGTGAATCTTTGTGATGTTGCAATGTTGCATTGTTACTGAGCACGTTCAATCAGCAACTGTCCAGAGCTGGTGGGACAGCTGTTCAGAGGGGTATTTTCTCAGTTTGTGCAATTCATCAATAAACTAAAATGTGCAATATAAATTAAGAGAAGAAGATGCGCCTTTGAGCCCTCTGAATTTCGAAATCTTCCCTACCATTCCAGCTATTCACACAACATAACATCTTAAATTCTGATCGGTACTCATTGGTATGAACAGATCAGATTTAAGGCCAAGGTTTGTGCTTTAAGACACTTTGGGATTTTCCCAAGGTACCTAGAAACCAGCCCTGTATGAATGCTCATTGGTGTCTATCCTCCATTTGTGAGCAAGCATTCTCCCAGGAGGTGGTCAGGATCTGGCCCGTTTCTGTTCCCGTTGTCCTGTCTGAAACACGGTGAGCCTATTTCAGGAAGGGATGCGGTGATGGTGGTGCATTATTAATGAGAATGGCATGCCCTCTGCAGCCTCCTCAGGCGTGGAGCTGGGCCGGGAGCTGGGAACACCTGCTCTTAAGTGCTGTATGTTTCAACCCATTAAAAGATCTTAGTGCAAAATCAAGCATGGAATGCTGTTCTGTGGTTTTCAAAAAGGTTTCTACAGGCTTTGAGTTGATAGGCTGAGAACAAACCATTCACCTATAACGGATTCTGCGTAGAACCAGTTTCCAATGTCTGGCCAGGGAAAACGGGACTGTTTTACAGAACCTAAGACAGTTGGGCTCCTCATTTAAAACATTTAGAACTTAATATCTTGGCTCCAAATGCAGCAGAGCTGAGAACTGTGAAGAGGGTAAGTGTATTTGTATGTTTATGCAATCGAGATAAATCATCAAGCTTGTTCCTTAGAAAAAGGCAGATCAATCTTTGGATAATTTCCCCAACTTTAACCTTGTAAAAAAGTCCCAGGAATTATCTCCAAATCTAACTTTTCTCAGTTCCTTTGGATAAATAAACTTTCCCAATGAATCAATTAAAGGAATCTCCATTTTTTTTAAATATCAAAAAATTGGATTAAGATGGATTGTACAGGAAATGCTGTCATTAAAAGGGCCAAGAAAAAGAAGACATGCTTAATTATTGAGTGGAATATTCATAATTTTGCATATCTGTCAGCTCAGTGTGTCCCTAACATGTTTTAAGATGTACAAAAGGAACACATATTATCCCTCTCTCTCTCTTTTTTTAAAGGAAAGCAAAACAAACGCCAACATAACTCTTATTTTTGAATATTTCATTTTCTCTTTAGTTGAGCAAAATAACGTCCTTTCTTTTTCAATCCTCTTTTTCAGGGCAACCCTCCACTCAGCCGTTGTCTAAAGAGCTTCATTTAAAGGTAACTTTGTCAGGCCTTGAGAAGAGTTTTGCTACCAAGTTATTGTGTTTAATCACAGGTGATAGCCCCTGTCTTTTCTGCAGCTAATTGTGGATTTCTGGTCTTTCAGTCAAGGTAAAGGAGTTTCTGCTTAAAGGAGCTCCGGGGGAGCTGCAGTCTTAAGGTGTGGAGTGCTGTCCCAGGCAGGATCTTTCGAAGGGGCCTTTCCACACATCCTTGTTGTTATGAGTACAAACAAGACATAGTGGCTTTTTCAGCTCTACTCAGCAGAGCTGAAACTTCCAGAAGGTGGGGGAGTAAATAGGCATTGTGGAAACCATCCTCAGTAAACCTTTCTGAGGGCCCCGTTTTGAGTTAAGGTGACAAGCGGCTTGAATCTGACCAGCAGTAGGCAGGAGCCTGCCATTCTGGTGGGAAAACAGGGAATGGAGAATGACAGTCCCATTCTCTCTCCGGAACCATGTGGACCCTACTCTGCCCCATCTTTCGCTTCTCAGCCACACCTTTTCCTTTGCCCTTTCTCCCTCCAGCCGTGTCCCCCTCTCCCACCACCCTCCAGTTCTCTGTCACCGTTTCTCACTTTCTCCTCTTCAATGCTATCTTGACTATTTCCCCCCAGATCAAAGGTAGAAGCAGGTCACTTGATTAATTGCCATGCAGCAGAATCCATTGCCTCCTTGACACACATCTGAGGGGACAAAGGGCCGTTCTTTAGAAGCCTCGAGCTGTGTGGGTGCAGTGTGGGGAATTCACAAGCCTGAGAGAATCGAGCCTGCCCAGCAGGGATGTGGAGGTTCCTGGACCCAGCTGAAGAATAAAGTTGCTACTGCCCCACATTGTGTTGAGCCATATTTGCATTTGAGGGACGAGCATGCAACTCCAGCATTAGACCACAGGGACTGTGGGGAAACTTGATTTAAATTTTGAAATCTTTCATGTGTGGAAATCAGGACAACTTGGAAAGGAAAAGAGTTTAAATCACAGTGACTGGCAGTTTAACCTTCTCTGCCCTGCAGTCTGAAAACTCTCGTGCCTTGTGGCCGTTTTCACTTAAATTAATTAAAATAACAGAAAATGTAATATTCAGTTCTTTAGTCACATTAGCCACATTTCAAGTGCTTAGTTGGACAGTGTAGGCATAGACCTTTCTGTCACGGAAGGAAGTCCTGCTGGACAGCCCTGCTTCTAACCCTTTGCTCATTTAAGCCAGGTAGCTTAAAGGAGGCTATGGAGTGATTGGCAAACAAAGTTAAGAGGTTATTCCAGAGTTGGCTGAAAAGAAAGAAAACTTTAAACAGGATGTCGAGTTAAAAGCAAACCTACTTAGAATTTAATTGATCCAAATGAGATATTATTTAGGAAGGTATTTGAGAGGTTGAAAAGAACTGTACAATAACAGTTGGAATTATGACAGTTACTGTGATTATTCCCAAGAGGAGGAGGAATAGTCAACGGAGGTTGAAAATGTAGCTAATGGCCATGTGCATTCTCCATTCAGCAAAGCTAAAATTAAGAGGAACCAGATCACCTGAGTCTTAGTTAGGACTCATTTCTAGTTAGAAATTTTCAAAAAGGAACCCGTGCCTTTTCTGTAAGACTAATGGTTGACTAAGTATCTGTGATGTGTTTAAACTCCCAAAAGGTGAATACCATCTTCCCCCAAATCCTAACAAGAGCCTCAGCACCTTCAGATGGTGGTACCGAAAATTGAAGCCGAGTTTGTCTTTACAGTAACCAACAATCTTCCTCTGTAATTGAGCATAGATCTCACTGGAACTCATTCTGAAATTAACTCATGGTTCAAACCCAATAGGGACCTTTGCCACTGTTAAAGGCCATCTAAAAAAGACCCCCGGGCTACTCCACTCCAACATCATCATTGCAAAAACACAGACTAAGGTAATTGATTCAAGTCCCCTGGCTCCTACGACGGCATCTCCCAGGTGGGTAATGCCTTTGAAATTTAGTGTCCCTCAAAGTAAGAACACAGGGTTCTTAAGAGACAGTACCTTTGGCCACCGTACTGTGACTTCCTAAATTACCTTACAGTTCTGCCCTTCCTCCGTTCCCCTTCCCCCAGGCACTTTAATTTACTTATCAACCCCTTTGGCTCCAACCTCTTGAGTTTACAAAACCAAATGGGTAAGAGGATTGGGGAATTATCCATGAAAACCTCATCAAGTCTTAGGCAAAGGGTTTCCCAAGCATTAGTGACTTGAGGTCCCGGTTGCTTCCTTAGTGAAGTGTGTGGGAGGGCTGTCTGGGCAGTGGGTGTTCTGGTAAAGTCCTAGTTTCTGTGGTAGACATTAAGGAGGTCTTACTGCCTTGTCTGATGATGAATGGAGTAGGCGATTAAGGAGAAGAAATTGAGGTTTAATCAGCACATACACGAGCCTGATTCTTCATCAGCAGCAACAAAAACTTTCCATCAACACATTTGTTACTAATCAACAAATATTTATGGAGTATCTGCTCTCCATCAAATACCGTGGTATAGTAAAGAGACGTACCATTTATTTGTCATGTTTTGGACAGATTGATGATGTGTTATGATTCATAAACTTTGGAAGTCTCAGACATTTTGTGTTGAATATTTTAAGAGTTTTGTTTCTATCATCACATGTGAAAAGTGAAGTGTGTGAAGGATTGTGGTGGGTAAGGTCCCTCTTTGTCCATCTGTGCCTTCTGGATCGGGGATGAACTCTGGTAAAAATACATAGTTTGAAGGATGAGTTTATGAAAAGCAGAGTCTGGAAATAAAAAGGTGGCTTGTAACTACCTGGCTTCTTCTGCATTGATTAGCCGTTTTTTGAAATAGAAAGGCCATGCGAGGGCTTCCTCTCACATTCCTGGGATCTGAATTTACATACCTGGTGTCTGCCTTCAGAGCGCAGGTAAAACTTGCGGTCATTTGAGTTATCGCTTCATCACCAACAACCCATATAGTTGGGGGAAGAATAGAGAAGCTCCGCCTCTTTTAGAGACATGAAGCATCTCCCAGGTCATCTCTCTTCACATCTTCATCAGTCTGAGGTCCAGAGAGGTGAAGCACCTGCCCTGAGGTGCACAGCTTGTTCCCGGGTCAGAGTCTGGATGACTAGAGACCTGGCTTCCTGCCTTTGTGAAGTGTATTCTCCACCGCAGCAGTTATTTTTTCACTGCTGATCTGTTACGAGAGTATTTTTCAATCGTTTTTATCTCACAGCACACTTGAACCTACAGTTAAACTTCTGTGGCCCGCTTAAATTACATTGCTAAAAAAAAAAAAAAAGAGAGAGAGAGTAAAAAATAAATGCTTATTGTGTTTTGAACTTCTTTCAAAAAGTTCAAAAGCTCAGCGGCTAGGGCGCCAGCCACATACACTGGAGCTGGAGGGTTTGAACCCAGTCCAGGCCCGCCAAACAACAATGATAACTGCAGCCAAAAAATAGCCGGGCGTTGTGGTGGGCGCCTGTAGTCCCAGCTCCTTGGGAGGCTGAGGCAAGAGAATCACTTAAGCCCAAGAGTTTAAGGTTGCTGTGATCTGTGACGCCACTGCACGCTACCCAGGGTGACATAGTGAGACTCTGTCTCAAAAAAATAAATAAATAAATAAATAAATAAAAAAAAATAATTTAATTAATGATCTTTAAAAATTTTTGCAGCATACCTAAGATCTTATGACACACCAGTTGAAAATCGCTGTGTTAAGAAGTAGCTGATAAGGAAAATTTTAGGCAAACTTTAGACATCCTCTGAGGCAAAATTGAAGTTAATTCTAGAATCTGGTGTAAAAATCATTCTAACTAGAGACTTGAAACTTCTGGATTCTGAGTAGTTTCTAAGCTTGATAAAACGAGACCTACTAGTTTCACCTCTTTGAAGGAAGGCCACTCTATCATGCACAAGTTTTTTTTTTTTTTTTTGCAGTTTTGGCCGGGGCTGGGTTTGAACCCACTACCTCCAGCACATGGGGCCGGCACCCTACTCCATTGAGCCACAGGTGCCACACACACACAAGTGTGGATAACATACACTTTAAATAGCAGTGCAGTGCAGTGCAGTGGTTAAAGCATGGATTCTGGAGCCTGGCTACCTAGATCCACGATATGGGCTTTGCAACTGGTAAGTTATAGGACTTTGGACAAACTACTAAGCTGCTCCATAGCTTGGTTTACTCATCTGTAATTTGGAGATGATGGTAATAATAGTAACTTCCTCAGATGAATCAATATATTTTAAAATACTTAGAGTGGTGCCTGACATATAGCAGGTGTTAAGTAAGCATTAGCTATTTTAAATTAATCTCTTGGCTAAATGTAATGAACTGTTCCCCTATTTATTTCCTATCTTAAAAAAAAAAACAAACAAAAAACAAAAAACTGTCTTACAAGGAATGAAGTGGTAAAAGCACAGGAGATGGAGGGAGTGATGTAAATTGATTCTGTGGGTTTCTTCTTCACCCTAATCGGCCAGAACACACCATCGGAGTGCTCTCCTATGGCCCAAACCATCCAGCATTAAAGCTCTAAGAGGTTACCTGACCCTCAGGCAGGTTTAGAATGAACCTGAGGCCCAAGGAGGGGCCTGTGGTCTTGAATGTCATCTGGTGGACTGAGTACTCTCAGCACACACCTCCTTAAAATAGGACATCACCTGCAAAAGGGGGAGAAGTTATTACATTTGGTGGATCCTGGGCAGAAATATTAACAACTTTTTCAGTTGTTAGAAAACTTTCCATGTAGAGCAGTGGTTCTCAACCTTCCTAATGCTGCAACCCTTTAATACAGTTCCTCATGTAGTGGTGACCCCCAACCATAAAATTATTTTCGTTTCCAGTTCATAACTGTAATTTTGCTACTGTTATGAATCGTAATGTAAATATCTGATATGCAGGAGACCCCCAGAGGGGTCGCGACCCACAGGTTGAGAACCGCTGATCTAGAGTATGCAAATGGAAGGAGGAAAATGCGCCTGTGTCTTTTCCAAGTCACACTCTTCTTCCTCTTAGCTTCATTTCTGAGCCTGCTTAATGATTTACAGCAGTAAATTCTGTAAACCACTGGAGTAAATCCTATAAACTATGGAATCAGCCCTAAGATTTCTGATCCAGGTCCCCAGGGGGAAGAAACAAAACAAATTTCCTCCTTTGTTGAGGGGAATCTCTTCATATCTCTTCAAAGTTGGCACCCACAAGATAGAAAGAAAATTAGATGCCCTTAGCTTTACCAAGCATCTAATTGACATCCAATAGAGCCAAGTTCTCAGTCAAGTTCATAGTGGGCCATGACCTCATTTTTCAAGATGGTAACATGGGTGAGCTGAGGAGATAATAAGATGACACATCTTAGTGATTACTTCATTTAAGTTTGCATTATCCTTTCTTATTGTGAAATAATACATTGAAATGATCATATGCCATAAATGTGTAATTAAAAGACAAATAATGAAACGAACACCCAACTTTTAAAGTAGATCATGTTAATATTTCCTTATCTGGGTGAGACTGAAAACTCCTCTAGAGGCTGTGTGTATACATTGTATATACAAATGTACATTTATACACTTTTTTTTAGTATTTAGCAATCCCATATGTTATATGCACAGATATATGTATTTTATAAATATATTTATTTGTGTGTATAAAATAAATTGCTTAAAGAGGGTAAGCAATTTGACCAAGGTTACATAGTCACAAGACGCAGATCTGGGTTTGAAACCAGTCTTCTCTTAAAACCTGCACACTTAATTATTCTACCTTTTTGCCTAATCCCTTAGAGCCCTTTCCGCTCCACAATCTATGGTAGAGTTCTGAGTGTGTGATTAGCATTCAGTAAGAGCCAAAGGTAGGGCTGGCTCATTGAGATTTAGAGCACAGAGGATAACACAAGGTTGACCAGCAGTGGAGCCCACGCCTGCTGAGGAA
This sequence comes from Loris lydekkerianus, assembly GCA_963574355.1. NCBI lineage: Eukaryota > Metazoa > Chordata > Mammalia > Primates > Lorisidae > Loris > Loris lydekkerianus. The sequence goes on from CAUYPK010117870.1 coordinate 37,543, forward strand.
CTAATTGTGCACATCCATTTCCAATTTCGTGTTTAGCAATGTCACCATTGGGTGCTAGACACTGGCTAGGGTAGAAATACTTACTCCATGGAAATTGACAAATGCTACAAATCATGGTTCTCCTTCCCCTCCCTGGGAATGAATTTACCAGACTACCAGGCTGGCACTTCTGATCTGAAGCTTGGGGCCAGGGAGCAGGCTGTAAGGTCAGGTGAAAGCAGAACATTCAGCAGGGTGAAGGGGACATGAGAGGACACAGATAGAGCACGGTTTCTCAAAGTGAGGCTTTGGGGAGCTCCTTAGAAATGCTGAGACCTCCGTTGAATGGTGGTGGGGCTTAGAGATGTGCATTTTTAATCTTTCCAGGTGATTTGGATACACACTAAAATTTGAGTAGTCCAGTGCTTTTCCAATTTTAAAGAGCACACAAATCACCCCAGGGAATCTTGTTAAAGCGTAGATTCTGATGCCACAGGTATGGGCTGGGCTGAGATTTTTGAATTCCTAACAGGCTTCCATGTGTTCTAATGCTGCTGGCCCATGGGCCACACTTCTTGTAGGAAGGAACAAGTCCAACCCTCATTTCACAGATGAGGAACCTAAGGTTCAGAGAAGTCAGTTAATCATCTTATAGCCATTTTCTTAATATTAGAAGGGACATACAAAAGAGTAAAAACCATTTCTCATCAATGTAATAATTAAAATGGTACTATTGATTCCATACCTTTTGTATGAGAGCTGCTGTGTTCTCAATACTAATACTGTGTGGAGCTTGCCCTCAGATTGCTTAGCATCTGATGGAGGAAGAAAGGTGTTTTATATAAGAAGGGAACCAAGGCCCAGAGGAGGTGGCAGGGCAGGTACTCAGAGACAGATGGAGGCTGATCTTGCCTCTCTTATGACATCTTGGGCAAGTTGTTTAAACTTCCTGGAACTCTAAATTTCCTGTATAAACCCAAGAGTTTAAAGTCAGGAGCTTATGAAATCTTAGAGTTGTGTTTTATTTTTTCAAGTCACAGGGTAAAAACTGATGGCCCATGGACTGTATTTGGCCCATTGACTTTTTCTTTTTTTCAGTCTTTAAGAAAAAAAGTCTATTTTACTGACTCGATTGTTTTTAAATAATTTTTTTCTTTTGAAAGACACAGATGTAATTCAGAGAGTTCCTGTGTATCCCTTATCCAGTTTCCCCCAGTTTACATTACCATGGTACACTTGTTGAAACCAAGGCACTGAAATTGAGACATTAATGTTAAATAAACTTTAGGCTATGCTTTGAATTTTGCCAGTTTTATGTTTTGGGTTTTTTTGTTTGTTTTGTTTTGTGTTTTTTTTTTTGAGATGGGGTCTCACTCTGTCACTGAAGTGAAATGGTGTGATTGTAACTCACTGTAACCTCAACTTCCTGGGCTGCCTCCTGCCTCAGCCTCCTGAGTAGCTGGGACTACATGTGTGCACCGTCCTCTCGACACCAATTTTTTCTTTTATGTTTTCTTTTGCTTCAGGACCCAATCCAGGGTACCATATGGTGTTTAGTTGTCCTATTTCCCTGCTCTCCTCTGGTCTGTGACACAGTCTATCAATCTTTTTTTTTTTTTTTTGAGACAGTCAGCCTTACTTTGTTGTCCTCGGTAGAGTGCTGTGGCATCAGAGCTCACAGCAACCTCAAACTCTTGGGCTCAAGCAATTCTCTTGCCTCAGCCTCCCAAGTAGCTGGGACTACAGGCACCTGCCACAACACTTGGTTATTTTTAGAGATGGGGTCTTGCTTTTGCTCAGACTGGTCTCAAACCTATGGGCTCAGGCAATCCACACACCTTGGCCTCCCAGAGTGCTAGGATTATAGGCGTGAACCACCATGCCCAGCCTTAGTCTTTTTTTTTTTTTTTTTTCATAATTTTGATAGTCTTGAGAAATACTAGGGAGGTATGGTCCCCAATTTGAGTTTGTGCATTTTTTTCATGATTAGAACTGAGGTCATTGGTTTTTTGAAAGAACACAACAGAGGTGGAGAGCCATTATCAATGTATTTCTAGTGTTCTTGGTCAGAATAACGCAGACTCAAACCATCATCAAGTGTCAAAGCTACAGGAGCCCAAGGGATCACCGACCCATCCTTCCATGTGTTCAAAAGTCTTGAACCAACCTTGAAAAATTGAGATAGTTTACCTAAAAATCTGGATTTATACTTTCTCTTGAAAGCGAGAAGTCCTGGCAATACTGGGTTTGCAATTACACTGCCTATGGGGCGGAAGGCTGGGGAATCTTCTTGAAGAGCAGCATTTGTCTGTTGTCATAGAGCAGCAGTTCTCAAAGTGTGGGACCCCCAATGTCAGCATCACCTGGGAAATTGTTGGAAATGTATATTTGGCAACTGAGGAGGTGGAGCCTGCAGTCTGTGGTTCTGCAAGCCCTGTGGGTGATTCGAATGCATGATGCCACTGGAAAGCCACTGCAGAGGCTGGCAGGAGTAGACAGCCAGGGGCAGGTATAAACCATTTCAAGGGCTTGCAAATCAGTGTGCTCTAGGACAGAGCTTGGGATTGGTGTGAATTTTCAGGCTCACAGACCCTGAGCATATACTGTATGGAATAAGCTTTGCTTCCAGCTGTGTCCATCATTCTGTGTCAGGTGGGTGAGCACAGTCTGCCTCTGCTAAGACTCAGGATTTGTCCTCCTTGGTGCTTCCTTCATCAGCCGCCCCATCTAGGTGCCATGGAAATCTCACCAATGTTGATTTAGTAAGAAAAAAAGAGCCCATTTAGTATTATAGTTTCTTTTGATTGGCAGGTGATTAACCCTTTAGAGTCAGTCCTGTGTCCATGCAGCAAAGTTCTGTGGTCTGAGTTGAGTGAGAAGGTTATGTAAATATGAGAATAGACACATTCCTATTTTCTTACTCTGTTTTGAAGGTCCTAGATGGAGTTCTGCTCCCTCCCATATCCCTGGAGTTCTGTCAGGACCATGTCTCCTCGCCCCTGGGGGTAATTCCTCCATAGTTGCTCCCACCATCCTGGGCTGATCCCAGGGAGCCTTTCCAACCCTCTACCACCACCACCACCACCCTGGAGTGCTCCACCCAGTCCCTCCTCATGTTTCAGGTCTCAGGTTACTGCTCATCACTTCCCAAAGCCCTTGCTGACCACACGCAATGGGACAGCTTCTTAGACCCCCTGGGATTGCTGACTGCTCTGGGCAGGGCTCGTTGTATTTATCTCCTCCAGGCACCTAGCAGAGTTCTGGGTGCATAGGAGGTGCTCAGGCAAAACTTGCTTTAGGGACAAGTTGCCTGCAGACACTCAGTGCACGGTGAGCCTAATGGGCAAGCACTGGGCTAGGGAGTCCATTCAATCAGCCTGGATTGAATCCAAGCTCCACTTAACTGCGGGTGGGGACAAACCACTTATGGTCTCCGTGCTTCCTGTGAAGGGGCACCTGATTAACACTGGTCTTAGGTGTTTTTTGATGAGTTAAAATATTATTTTTAAAATGTTTAAAACAATGCCTGACAAATAGTAAGTACTTAATAAATATGAGCAGTGAACCGGCCCTTGGTGACAATTTATAGAACTGGACTGATGAAAAGCCCTAGCTTTATATTTGACCTAAAGAAAATCTGTTTCTTTAAGGGGAAAGATTTGTGAGATCGACCCCCACAAGGGGTGAAGATGTGCCTACCCACTTGACAAAGGTTGCTTTTACTGCTTGTTTTTCTTCTTTTTCTGGGGACAGCAACAAATTGGGACCGATCACATTTACCAAACAGATTGGGGGAGATGCATTCTAAGAGACACTCCCAAATTTCAGAGCATTTCTGCTGTTTAGACTGACTCCATAGGCAATTCTTCCAAATAGCTTAAAGAAGGTGTTAAACCCATTCACTTGCTGGAGACATATGTATGTGATGGCAAGCCTGTTTGTATCTGGGGCACAGATTCTGAATGCAATCCAGTTACCTATTTTATCTTGAGTTGGCTGCCTTCTGCGACAGAGTTGTAATTAATATTGTTGTAGAACAGGAGGGTCATCAAATTGTCTCATAATGACTGTTCAGGTTCTGGGGCTCGGCTGAAAAGGATTTCCCTATTATCGGTGCCTGACATATATTCCTAATCAAGCAGGCCAATTCTCTTCTGTCAAGGACTATCTCCCAAATGGAGATGATATTTATTCTGACTTGTACTATTAGTGTGAAAAATGTTTGCTCTGCTGACAGACATATAGGCTTCTGTTGTGGGTTGGGGGCTGTGTTTTCAGACATGCAGAATATAAGACTTTATAAGACATTATGTTTCCAGTGGCTAGTAAGCCCACTGTGTTCTTTATAAAGTCTTTGGCTCAGGGGAAATTCTGAAATGAAAAGAAACATGATGATTATAACTTTGTGGAATTTTTGTGTTGGAAGGAGCTTTAGTAGGCATTTAACCTCTACTCAAAATATGAATTCCCTCTTAGCAATCATGATTTCTGATTCTTGGTCTTTTCTTGGTTGCTTCCTTCGACAGAGTGTTCACTACCTCCAGAGTGGCCAATTTCATTTTCAGACAGATCTAAGGAAAATCCTTTGCAATATTGACTTGATATTTGTCTTCTTCTTACTTATTGATGCTAATCCTGTCACCCAGAGCTGTACAAATTTGCTTGTTCTTCTTTGAGAAAGCTCTTTGAGTGTTTGAGATAGCTCTCTTTTTCTCTTCTAATCGTCTCATCTTAGATCAAATGTCCTCCCGTTTTGGTAATCCAGATCCTTCATTTTCCCTTCACTGATTCAAGGTACCTTTTGGCCCTCTTGAGATGTGGCATGCAGAAGGGAATGAACCTTCTAGATGTGTTCAGTCCCAAAGGACCTGGGGAACGGTTTCCAGAATTTTTCTCAGAGGACTGTGTCACGTGGCATCTTCTCAAAAATAGAAATGTTGTTCTCTCATCCTCAGCACCTTTTGTTCCAGGTGCCTGTACTTGATTTCAACCGTACCTGCTCATGGCCTGGCCTTTGGGGAGGTACCCTGGGCTTATGGTCTGGGGCTTTGCAGTCAGGTTGCCTACAATCAAAGCTGAGCTCCACGGCTTGCAATCTGGTGTGATGTTGGACGAGTTATTCAACTTCTCTGAGCTTAGGTAGGGATGATAATAGGGCTTACCTCATAAGCCATTCTGAGAGTTAATAAGATCATACATGGAAGGATTTAGCATGGAATACTGGATAAAGTGTTGATAATTATTAACAGCAAATAAACACCAATAATGAGCTTTGAGTCTTTTAATTTTGACCTTTTAGGGATAATCACAATGCTGGGGGGAGAGGCAGGCAATTTATGGTAATTCCAAATGAATTTGTCTTTTACTTGAGTTCTTTTTTTGCGTCCAATCTCAATACACTCATTGAGAACCTTTCCACCTGGACACTTTTTATTTAAGGTCTCATTTCATGAGGGAGAGAGAGACAGAGAGTCCACAAACTCTGTTCTTTCGGATGTTTTAGCAGAATGATCTCTCTCTTTCTCCTGTCCTATGCCCTTCCCTCAAATGAAGGCTTACTCAGAACTCCAGTATTTGACAAACAATAGATGACAGATCCTTCTGGCAGTTCTAATCTTCTCTCCTTGGCAGAAGCAGCCTCATTGTTTGGGAACCCCCTGGAGGTTGTCTGTGGAACCTGGGATTCTGATCTCAGCACTTGGAAACCTCTGTGTAAACCAGTTTCACATCCAAGTTTTGGAAATTTGGCTCCAGGATTTTCATTCACCTGAGGTTAGAAGTCTCCACTGCCCCCAACACACATCACTCCCCCACCCAACTCCTGTAAAGATCTTCCCAGCATGGTCCTCCAAATCGTTTTTTCTTTTATCCTCTTCTGATCTTGGCGTCCTGAACCATGCTGAGGGTTGACAGCCATTCAACTGTTTCTGTGGACTCCATGAGCATTTCTTCCGAGCAGCTTAGAGAAGGTGTGACAGCCGTTCGCTTGCTAGAGACACACGCATGTGATCGCAAGACTGTGTAGGTTTGATAGGCTTGGCCTAAAGAAGGACTCTAGGGGCTAGGGGCGGAATAGTGGAGGTGAGGGGAGGTTGGAACAAGGGACAGGTGAAAGCCACACTCAGGAGTGGGGGTGCTGGCAGGTGAGAGTGGGGAAGGGGCAGATGTGCCTCAAAGCTAAGGAGGTGGCTATGCAGCCAACAAACCTGTTCAGAGTCTTTATTCTCTGCAGTATCTGTGCATTTGTGTTTGCATGCATTCACTCAACAAGCACTCAATGAGTGCCTGCTGTGTGGTGTCATCAATGTTCCATGTGGTGGGACTCTAGGAAGGAAGATATCACAGCCCCAGCCAGGAGGAATTCACAGTCTGATGGGGGAAACAAAGGGATAAGTGAACTGTGATGATTACCGAACACCTCACCCCCCTGATCACCTGTTCCTCTGGCTTGAGAGTACACCCGAGCATCCCTTGTCTTCCTGGCCTGCTTTCCTCCGAGGGCTTAGTCAGTGTAACAGCCCCCTCTTCAATTTCCCAGAGCCTGGCAAGTAAGAGGAGAAAAAAGATGTTTGCCTCCCCTAGTGATGCAAATTTTTACATTGCACCAGAGTGGCCCGATGAATTCACAAAACTTAATCTTGTCACGGCATTCCTTTGCCAAAAGACTTTCAAGGAAGTCCCAGCTTCTTTTAGTATATGTGCTGCCAAAGTGAGTACAAAGTCCCAGCCTCTTAGCTGCTCCGTAGGGCTCCCTGACACCCAGCAAGCTCTTCTTCTTCTGAATTCCCAGTTACATTACTCATGCAGTGAATCTCTTCTGCCTTGTGACCATCCCAATACAGTGGTCATGGGAATTGATGACTCTTATTTAGTCTGTGCCTTCCTAGTTACTTAAATGGTTAAACTGAAATTTAATATCACAAGTAATATACAAATACATTCTCTTTCTTTTTGTTAATGAGTAATTATGGAAAAAAGAATAGCCCCTTTGGGCGAGGCCCATCCCTGTTTTATCCCCACTCCCAGACAGAGATGTGGGTGGTGTGTGTCCTTCTGGAACATTGAAAAATCACACTTTTTTACATGCAGATTTATTATGTGTTCGTAGACTATAGACAGTATTTCTTTCATTGTGTGTGCATTTGCATAAATGGTATTGTACAATATGCACCATTCTATAATTTGGCTTTTTCATTCAATGTATTTTTGAGGTCTATTCACATTGATGTATATAATCCCTAGTTAGTTCGATTAAATTATTCTACTGTATGCTATGGAACCAGTTTACAACACTCTATTTGGCTCTTGAAGGGTCTGGCCATTTGCCTCCCCCACAGGACAAAGGCAGTTCCAGAAAGCAGTGGGAAGAGCCATTCCCAGGGACTGGGACAAACACTTCTCAATCCCAGTGTTTTCATCTGGGTGGACTGAGAGTCAAGCAGCTTTCCAGGAGTAGGGGAAAGGATATCCTTGAAAGGAAAGAGAAAAAAGAGGCGAAGTGCCCTCTGGGGAGGGTCTGGGGAGTCAGTGGGGAAAGCACTAGTTGTGGGGGCGATGCTGGAGGCAGCCTTCTAGCCCCTCACTCAAATTACCCATTGGATGCTGATTGTATAGAAGAATCCCAAGCCTTCGGGGGTTCCACTGACACCCTCCACCCCATTCCTTTAAAAGTAGCCACCTGGGGCTCCAGGTGCAATCATCAAATTAATCCCCCTGACATTTTCCCATCTTGGAAACAGTTCTACTAGCTTCTTGCCCCTTCATGCCGCACTGCAACTTTGCTAAGTGTTGAATCTTTAATTTGCCACCTGAGTCAGGGTCCTTTGTTGGAACAGGTGTGAGAAGAGTGCTTCCAAAACCAAAGTAAACAATGAGGAAATCATCCTTCTGTCACACATGGGCTGCCAGTGAGCGCAGGAGGTGGGGCAGCGGTTGGGGAGGTGGCCCATGCGGCAGAGTCCAGCTGTCCCTCCCCTTTGGGAACTCAGCTTCCATCTGGAGCAAGAGATGTAAACAAGTGATTATCAGGCAGAGCGATGATATGTCAGTATTGCAGGTGCTGTGGGATCCCAGGAGAGGGAGGGATTGATTTGACACAGGCAGTTGCAGAAGGAGACATCGGGGCTGGGTCTTCTAGGATGAGCAGAAGATCCCCAGAAGGGCATTCCAGGCAACAGAAAGCATGTGAGCCAGAAGAGCAAGGAACAGTGTGAGGGAAGGAAAGTCCAGGGTGGGAGTGTGGTGGGCAGGGGAGGGAAGAGGCCACAGGGAAATGAGACTTAGAGAGTTGGAGCCTTAAATGCCTCTGCTCTGTTTCCTGTCTCTGGCGGGACCATCTTAAGGGTGTCTGTGGGGGAGCGACAAGAGCAACTGGGTGCTTGGAAGAGGTTACACTCCAGGCCCTGTGGTGGACTGGGCCTGGTTGGGCCTGCCCTGGGGAAACCTGTGAAATGGTTCCTCCGTGCTCTCTGGACTCTGCCGCCCCTTTGTGTTCCCTCTCCAGGTATTGTTATGCCTTTCATCCTACCCCTGCTAACAACCCCCAAACCACCGTGTCTGTTTGCACCAAGCCAGGAGAGGTGAGGGAGTTGCCAGCTCTTGCCAGCCCTGTACCAGGCACCAAGCTAAGCCGCTTGTTGTCTTACCACATATAATACTCACAGACCTGTGTGATGCAGAGAACTCTCGTACTCACTTTACAAATAGAAACTGTGGCTCAGAAAGCTTAAGTAACTCACTCTAGTCTATACTGGGAACTGGGGGAGCTCTGATTCAAATTGTCCTGACTCGGCCTTAACCCCCTCAAGGAGTTACTGCCTTCCACAGGGACACTCTCCGCAGCTCCATCACATTTTGGCAGGAACAAAGCCCTCGACACCTCAACCAGCAGATGAGAGAGAGAGGCTGCCAGGGAAGGAGGGTGGACGTCTTAGGTAGGAGACCATTAGCTCCTCATGGGCTTAACAGGTGCGATGCCATTCTGGGGCCCATGACAATGTTTCAATGTCTTTTTAAATTAGAAGGAAAAACTTGTTCTTTTTGGACAAAAAAATGTTTCTCTAACCACTGATATTATGTATATGTGTATACACAGACGTATGTATGTGGGTGTATAAGTATTATATATGGTTTATGGAGGAAGAGGCCCTCAAAAGCTAGCACGCCTAGGGTTCATAAAAGTCATATTGTGGCCCTAGCCTGGCATTGACCACTTTTTCTTCTGCTCTATGGCACATTCATTCTGACCGTGAGCGCTCCTGCCTCTTGTGCTGTAGCATTTCCCTTGCCCACCTGTGGTCTCCCCACTCAGGCCATTTGAGACCATTTTAATAGCCCTACCTTCAGTCTCCCTCCTGTTCTAACCTTCTCTCAACTTGCAGTGCCCTTTGATCTGTTCTTATTTTGTGTTTTTACAATATTGCATTTATTCTCGTGGTGTGTGTGTGCCACACGTTAAGCCAGAGAGGTTGGGAACACTTACTTTTTATTTTTTGATGTATATATGTATATATACATATATTTATGTGAATATGTATATATACATATATCTACACACACACACACATATATATATATTGTTGGGGAATCATTGAGGGTACAAAGAACCAGGTTACACTGCTTGCATTTGTTAGGTAAAGCCCCTCTTATAATTGTATCCTGCCCCTAAGAGGTGTATCACACTCTGTGACCCCCCTCCCCCTCCCTCCTTCCCTCTCTCCACTCCCGTATTCCCCCACCCCCCACTATGTACTAGCATCAATTGTCCTCATATCAGAATTGAGCGCATTGGACTTGCTTCTCCATTCTAGTAATGACTTTACTAAGAAGAATGTGTTTCAACTCCATCCATGTTAATACAAAGGATGCAAAGTCACTATCTTTTTTAGAGGCTGAATAGTATTCCTTGGTACACACATACCACAGCTTGTTGATACATTCCTAGATTGGTGGGCATTTAGGTTTCCACAATTTGGAAATTGTAGGAACACTTACTTTTTTTAAAAAAAAGAAAATATTAAAATTTATAATATACACATAATATGAAGTTTATCATTTTAACCATTTTTAATAATTAAATTATAGTAAGTATATTCATAATGTTGTACAACCATTGCCACTATCCATTTCCAAAACTTTGTCATCACTGGAAACAGAAACAATAACGCCTCAATTTCCCCTTCCCCCAGCTCCTGATAACTTCTGTTTTACTTTCTATTCTATGAATTGGACTATTTTAGGTTCCTCCTATACATGATGAAATCATACCTTATTGGCTTTTTTTGGTGACTGGCTTATTTAGCTTATCATAATGTCTTTGAAATTCATCTATGTCATAGCATGTATTAGAAGTTCACTTCCATTATGACTGAAAAATGTTCCATCATATGCATATACTACATTTCATTTATCCGTCCATAGACATTTAGGTTGTTTTCATTTTTTTGCTATTGTGAGCAATGCTGCTATGAACATTGGTGAACAAGTACTTGTTTGAGTCCTTCCCTTCAATTCCTAGAAGTGGGATTTCTCGGTGTTAAGGCAATTTTATATTTAGTTTTTTGAGGAACTGCCAAAGGCAAACCTACTTTTTCTGTGTGTGATGGACAAAGCTGCTCTCAAGTCCACTTTCCAAAGCCTGGCTCTAAGATTAACCTAGATGACACTAAACTTTAAAACTTTTGTGCATCAAAGGGTACTCTCAACAAAGTAAAAAGGTGACTTATGAAATGGGAGAAAATATTTACAGATCGTATGTCCTTAGTAGAGATTAATATCTGGCATGTAGAAAGAGTTCTTACAACTCAACAAATTAAAAATGTGCAAAGGACTTCAATAGATATTTCTCCAAAGTAAATATACAATAGCTAATAAGCACATGCAAAGATGCTCAGTATCACTAATCATTAGGGAAGTGCAATGTAAAACCACAATGAGACACTACTTCACACCCATTAGAATGACAATTACCAAAAACCCCAGAAAATAACTAGTGTTAGTGATGATGTGGAGAAACTGGAATCTTTGTACACTGTCAGTAGGAGGGTAAAATGGCGTAGCTACTGTGGAGAACAGTAGGGTGATTCCTCAAAACATTAAACATAAAATTACTATATAATTCAGCAATTTTTACTTCTGGATATAGATCCAAGCTCAGTGAAAGCAGAGACTCAAACAGATATTTGTACATAACGTTCATAGCAGTATTATTTACAATAACCAAGAGGTGGAAGCAACTCAAGAGATATAAAGGGATATAAACAAAATGTGGTATATCCATACAATGGAATATTCTCCAGTCTTCAGAAGGAAGGAAATTTTGACATATGCTACAACATGGGTAAAATTTGAAGATTTTATGATGAATGGAATAAGCAACGAAAGGATAAATATTGTATTGTCCATATACTCGTGTGAGGTATCTAGAATAGTCAAATTCCCAGGGACAGAAGGTGGAATGGTGGTTGCCAAGGGCTGGAGGAAGGGAATAGACTTTCAATGCAGGAAGATGCAAAAGTTCCGGAGTTGGATGGTTACATAATGATATGAATGCACTTAATGCTACTGAATCATGTACTTAAAGGGTTAAAATGGTAAACTTTATGGTATATTTTAACATATGCATGCACACGTCAACACACATACACACACACACAAGCCTGCCAACAGTGCTCTTTCACTCCTGTTTGCTTCAGAGATCTTTTTAATCCTTCAATTCAAACTCTTCAGTATGTAGCTTCCACTCTCCTTCTCCAGACTGTATGAACGCCTACTGTCTTTTCCTACTTGCAGCTCTGGCCACATTGTTTAATATGTTCCAGTAGTTTCCTGATTTGTCCTCCTTCCTCTTCTGCATTTCTAAAGTTGCTCCATTTCCCTGGAATGACCTTCTTTCTTCCCCATTTCCACCTTTAAATTCCAACCTATTCTTCAAGAATAAATATTATCTCCTTCAGAGATTGGGTCCTGACCTCAGTACCTCTATTTTTGTACTTTACACCATTTGCTTTGACTTAGAGTGATACTTTCACATATTTCTCTCCCTTGGTAAATTTTAAACTCTCCAAATGATATGTACTATTTGAACCAGCCACAGAATTTAGCATACAGTAATGAAGAGACATTTACCAAATGAATGAGATTTTCTTCACAAAAGCAATGCCCACTGGGAAAACCAAGAAAACTTGGGTCTATTTTAATATTTGACCAAGAATCTCAAATGGAATTGAAAGCTTTAGATGAAAATTTTCAATTAATTACCAACATTTTATACATCCTGGCTGTCGAGGGTGAGCAAAACGACACTAGGCATTTGTCTGCAGATACATATCTTGAGGTTTTTTTGTTTGTCTGTTTTCGAATTGAGATGGAAGTATCACGTGATATAACGTGTAATGAGCAGTTCCCCTGAAAACTGTATTTTGTATTCACAACTGCTTTAGACGTAATATTCAACACCCCTGAGAGTTGATGCAGAATGTGTGCAGATGGGACAGCACGTTGTCGTTTGCTTACTGATCACCTTTGAAAGCAATGCCTTTACTCACACAAAGGATCAGTTTAATAAATTCAACTCAAGGGAATCAGGTGTGATGGAGGTGAGGATTATGTAAGATAGCAGCTGAATATTCAAAGATCCCAGTTTAAGTGAAACAACCTTCAAGTCTTCTCATATGAAACAGGAATACCTTTTTTTTGTAAGAACATTTTTCAGGAAAAAATTAGAAAGAAATCTTTTAAAAAAGTGAACTAAGGGCCTGGTACGGTGGCTCACGTCTGTAATCCTAGCATTCTGGGAGGTTGAAGTGGGTGGATTGCTTGAGCTCAGGAGTTCCAGACCAGCCTGAGCAAGAGCAAGACCCCGTCTCTACAAAAAATAGAAGGCTGAGGCAAGAGGATTGCTTGAGCCCAGAAGTCTGAGGTTGCTGTGAGCTATGACACCATGGCACTCTACCCAGGGCAACAGAATGAGACTCTGCCTCAAAACAAAACAAAACAAATCAAAACAAGAACAAAATGTGAATTAGGAAGTGGCCATGAACTCCTTGAAAGCAGTGCCTTAGTAGGGAGAGGGGCAGGGAGGCAGACCTGATCCAGGGCAGTAGCTAACAGTTGGGGTCTAGGTTACCATCCTGATGTTACTTAAGCAGACACTTTATTAAGCTCAGCCTTCTAAGAGGTGCTGTTTAGGATGAACCCAAGTGGACATGGTGCTATGGAAGAAAAGACACTCAAGCTAGTGTGAGCTAAAATATGATTTTTAAAAAAAATTATTGAAATGTAACATAGATGCAGAAAAGCACAAATTGTACGCATTATAAAACATGTCTGTTTGGCCAGCACCCAGCTCAAAGAAGACCACATCACTAGCACCCTGCCGCCTCCTCACCACAGGTAACTTCTCACTTCTCACAGCGCATACTGGTTTGCCTGCTATTGAACTTTGCATAAATGGAATCATACAGCATGAAAAAAGACATTAAAAAATAAAACTATCAAGTTTGATTTGAATAGTAAGACACATTTTCAAATGTGCTCATCCACCGGTTTGTTTTGAAGGAGGGAGAGGAGAAGCCAGGATGCTATTGTTGGGATGTTAGTAAGTGTCAGCAGCTACGCCAGCGCAAGCCTCAAGCCTATTAACTTTTCTGAGTTGGTGGATGAATCACTTACTCGTTCCTTTCAGTCTGACAAAGCAGGATGCAAAAATCTCATTTGGACTTAGCCACGTGGACAGCAAAACCTAGTAGATTCCTGAACTTCTACGTAGTGTGACCAGTAAGATGGGCTGTAAGGAGCTATTTCAGTTTGGTGAGTCCAATCAGAGCATCCTTCCAAATGCGTTAAGTCTGTGTGGTCATGGAATTAGAGTGGCCCACGAAGGCTGTAGGGGCCAGTAGCTGAGAAAATAGGGGGTCTGTTAGCGAAAGAGGGGAAGGACGGCAGTCGGAGGGGAGCCGACAGTGTCTGCTTCGGTCTCATTGTCATGACTGTTCACATAATCACAGCAGAGACAAAAAAGAGTCTAACTTTCTGGGCGAGAGTGGTGAAAACCCACAAAAGGGACATCCTGTGTTTATTTCAGCTGCCCCTCCAACTCTGGGGAGCGCGCAGTGTGTTAGTTTCCTGGGGCTGCTGTATCAAAGTCCCACAAACTGGGTGCCTTAAAACAACAGAAATTTATTGTCTGTTGTTTTCTGGAGGCTAGAAGTTCAAAATCAGGATGTCATCTGGCTCATGCTCTCTCTGAAGCTTGGAGGGGAGACGCCTTCCTTGTGCCTTCCTAGTTTTGGTGGCTTGCTGGCGACCCTGGCCACTCCCTGGCTGGCAGCTGCAGCAGAAAAGATGCTCACACGCCTTTCCACCCTCAGGCATCTACCCAGGATCATTCTGTTCTTACAAGTATACCAGTCATATCGAATTAGCAGACCACCTTCTTGTGACCTCAGTTTAAGTGGACTCCTTGCATTCTACAACATCCCGTCTTTAAAGAAGGTCACATTTGGAGGTGCTGGGAGTTGGGACTTCAATCAGGGAGTTATCTGAGGCTTTTCCTTCTTTCATGTTTTGGGAGCTATAGAGCTGGAACTGAAAACTGGACTTGAATAAATGTGTGTTATTATCTCCAGGCCATGACATTCTACTCAGAAGTTTATAAGAGGCATAATTGGGAGCAATAAGGAAAACAGTGTGGTAAAATGTAAAACTCAGAGCTTTGGAGCCATCTCAGAACTGAGTTGAAAATCCAGTTTTGCTATGACTAGTTGCCTTTTGTTGTTGTTGTCGTTGAGATAGAGTTCTACCCTATGCCCTGAACAGAGTGCAATGGCATGGTAGCTCACTGCACCTCAGACTTGGCTGTGGCATCCTGCTGCCTCAGCCTCTGAAGCTGCTGGGATTACAGGTGCTCCGTGGCACCTGGCTGGGTTTTCCTTTTTTTTTTTTTTTTTCCATGGGCCAGGGTCTCACTCTCACTTAGATAAGCCTTGAACTCCTGAGTTCAAGCAATCCTCCGGCCTCAGCCTCTCACAGTGCTGGGATTATAGGTGTGAGCCCCCGCGCCCGGTCAGTTTTGCTATGACTAGTAAGGTGGCGCTTTAGTCTCCTTTTTGTAAGAGGAGAACCATAGTGATTGCAAATAAATATTAAAAGAGGCAATTTTCATATTTGGCCAGTAATAGGCTCTCAACATGGACAGCAATCTGGTACACAATTTCCTCAAAGGTCTCATATAAGAGGCTGGGGATATCCTGTCCCCAGGATACGTATTGCTAGCAGTCTCAAGTTTGTTTCTCATGAGTTGTTTTTCCAAAGTTGTCTTTCATTCTGTCATTTTTGGGATGCTTAATTCCCCCCTCTCTACAAATATAGCGCTCTTATACTCTCTTTGGCCATACCGAAATTTATCTTCAACAGAGCAAGTAAGAACTCTAATAAGCTTAATATTGCCTTGGTTTTGCAAGCCCCATGGAGTTTAAGCTATCCTGATAGGTTGTAAGTCAGTCCCTCCCAAAGTGGGAGTTAAGGACAAAGATTACTACAGAAAATCTCAGCATGTGTTTGAAAGAAAGGCTGAGGGAAGATTTCAAACTAAAGTGTGTCTTGACTCCATATTATAGCATAATAATCTAATTATAACTACTACTATTTGTTGAGCAGTTAATATGCACCAAACATTATTCCAAAGATTGTATGTGGGCCATTATGAGAGTTTTGAGATACGATAGAGAGAGAAGGAGGGAGAGGGGTGGGGGTAAAGGAAGAGCAGAGAGAGGAAAAATAAAAATAAAAAAAACAGGAAACATAAAATCTGCACCAATGTAAACAAATGATGCCCTCCCAGCAACACTGATAAGCCCAGCAAGTTGAAACTTGCACAGGTGAATCAGGAAGGAGGCTGTTGACTGTGTTTCTTGGAAGTGAAATAATGGACCACAACACAGTCCATCTCAAAACCTTCACAGTGACCCACATACATATTTTGGTTCATTTGCTTTACAGAACTCTGTGATTTAGGTACTATTATCTCCATTTTACAGATGAGGAAACCAAGGCATGGAGAGGTTATGTAACATGTCCAGCATCACAAAGCTGGTAGAGTTGTAATTCTAACCTAGGTGCTCTGACTGCAGAGCCCTTGTAAGTAACCACTGTATAATTCTAGTATTTAAGCAGGAAAGCTCATGGTGAGTCAGCTGGGATCTGGTCTGTGCCCTGTTCACCCATCCGTAGTATGACTCCCGAAGGTCAGATAACCTCTAACTTCCTCCAGACTGAAGCTCACGTTCTGTCCATGTTCAACCTGGTGGCATCTTGTTCAGGTCCCTTCTCTCTCCCATAGCATCCTGGCTATGTGGGTTCAGATTACAGACTGTGAGAAAGTATGCTGGCTTTGCATGGCCTGAGAGGTGATGAGCAGAACCAATAATCAGCGTCAGTAAGGCCAGCCTTGCTAATGACAGATAAACTAGAGCTCATCATGGCCAATAGAGTCACCTGGGGTTGATGCCAACGGACAAGTGCATGAAATACATCCCTTGGACATCTGGGAGTGCCTGCTGTGTGCCAGGTAGGGTAAATGAGGTCCAGTCCCTGAAATCCAGGAGCTCCCAGCCCAGTGGGGGTGGGAAGACAGCTGAGGAAGTAAGACAGCACAAGGAAGTGACCACCTTGGTAGAGGTTTGGAGAAAATATTACATAAGTACGGAGTCCAGAGATCATCTTTTCCTGAGGAAATCGGGAAAACACAGCCAGTCTTTCATCTTTCTGGCAGGGAACAGAGGTGGCCACCAGATTGGAGGACGGACCTACCAGGCAGCAAAGAGAACGGCATATTTCTCAGAGGGTGTCCTTGAACCTTGTCTCAGAATTGTACCAGGTGCTTATTAAAGCAGATTCTTAGCATTTGGTTCAAACTTTTAAATTTGCATCCATGGGGGTGTGGACCATTTCAAAAGAGGCTAGAATCTGAGACTGGCATGGTTGTGCTGTGTGAAAGCCAGGGTTTTGACAGTGACTTTCCTGCCCAGGTTTGGGCTGTGCAGGTAGACTGCTTAAAATAGCAAAGGGCAGAAATTATACTTTAAGTGTATGTTGGGGCCAGATTTTGAGAATCCCTAAATAAAGACATTGAGTTTTATGCACAAGCCATGGAGAACCAGGGAAGTTACTGAAGCAAGGTTGTGGTTGTAACAATGTCAAATTCTTGCTTTGGAACAGATGAGAGGGGAAGAGCCAGGCAGAACTACCAGCAGGCTCTGAGGTCGTCCCAGAAGAGATGACGGGGTAGCCCGACAAAGAGGCACAGTGGCAGTACCTGTACAAAGCATATTGCAGAAAACAGAAGAGATGAGATGGTCTCATGGTTTAGCAGCATATTAGGTGGCTTGCACATAGTCAATGACTGATAAATATTTGCAGGATGAGTAACTGTTAGTCAGTGTCACTACGCGCCAGCCCTATGCCGAATGTCTCGCACAAACTAGCTCACTTCATCCTCGCAACAACATGGTAAGATGGCATTTTGTGAATGAGAAAAATGAAGTTGTAGGGAAATTAAATAACTTGCCCAAGGTCACAAAGCTAATAAGTGGCAGAAGTGAGTTGCAAATGTAGATGAGCTGACACCAGTGTTCATGCATTTAGCCAGAATGCTGCACTGCCATGCCAGGGAACAAGGGTATTTCCCTGAGTTTCTTCTTACATGCATATATTTTTACTTATTTATAATCATGATCTATCAGGTTTTATATCCTATCATGCCCAAAGGATTTTGGCATGTTATAAAAGCTTTTCATGAGCCTAATTTTTAATGGCTGTGTCTACAATGTATATAAGTCTACACATTTTATTTAAATGTTATCTTCATTGCTTGTTTGGTTGTTCCTAGATCTACACTAGTATAAGCAATATAGTAAAAAACATTTTCAGGTATGTGATATTTTCTGTATGTGGACATTTCCACAGGCTAGATATCTGGGAACAGAATTACCACTGGATCAAAGGCCTCATGGAACCCGAGGACCCTTGGTTCACATTGCCAAATTGTGCTCTGGAAATGTTGTAACAGTTTGTGGTCACTATGCATCACATCGCCACATATAGAACATGAGATTATCAATTGCAGCCCACCCTGACTCATGGTAGGCATATTTTCAAACATTGCCTTTACTTACAAACGTTTAAAATGGTAAATGATGTTTAATTTTGACCTGCATTCATTTGAGTGCTTATTTCCCCATGATTTTGCCTACTAACTGCATTTCCTCTTTGTGAATTATCTGCTTGTTCACTTTATCTACTTATCTTCTGGAAGATTTTTAAGTCATTTCCTAGATAGACTATCCAGATTGGGGAAGATATTCTATTTTGGAGGAAGTTGGGATGAGAGTGAGAAGAAAGTTGGGGTTTGAGAAAATCTTCACCACTGATTAGAAAACTAGTCCCATACCCTCTCAAATTCAGTATCCACCCAACTGCAAATCTTGGGAGACGATACAGGCCCCCCCTTTTCTCAGATACAAAACAAACATTTGGTACACATTTGGGGGACAAAATTGGAAAAAAAGCACAATCAATGTTTCCCAAAAGTGATCTGTCTACCACAGGTGTACTGATTTCGGAGGTACCTGGGTGACTCTTGTGTATTTTAATGGCCATTTACTTATAACCTGCCTCAATCCGTGTGATTTCATGGAGATGATTACATAGACTGGCACAAGTGAAAAAACAAAAAAAGGATGAATCAATTGGAGAATTGAATCAGTTGAAGAAGCAAATAATTGTACAAGTGGTAGTACTTGGTTAGAATAAAAAGCACAAGGGAGTGCCCGTAATTGATGTTTTGGAAACACAGCTTCTTTACTTTACCGCTGTCGGTACACATCTCCTGAGAGCCCACTGCATGCTGCAGTCCACCTGCCCAGTACCAGAGACACAGAGATAAAGGGATGTGCTTTTTCCCAAGTTCTCAGTCAGAGTAAGAGAGAAGGACATGGAAACTGGTAAATAAGACAAGTCTATGCTGATGGGGGAGTGGGGTGTGCACTGAACAGCCAAAAGTCATAGATGACAGCAGTGAGTTGGTTAACAGCAGAGGCTACCCATTAATGGCACGAGACAGATATCTTATGCATATTTTCTTTCACAATTTTCACCCTGACAAAATGAACTAAATTTCTTTTTTCCTTCCTTCCTTCTTCTTTCCCTTCCTCCCATCCTCCTCCCTCACTTCAGTCCTTCCTTCTTCCATCCTTCTCTCCTTCCTTCCTTCCCTCCCTCTCTCCCTCCGTCTCTCCCTCCCTCTCTCCTTCCCTCCCTCCCTCCTTCTTTCCTTCTTTCCCTCTTCCCCTCTTCCTGTGTTTTTCTTCTTATCTTTATTCTCTCACTCCACCCCTCTAATTCCAGATTTTTTTTTCATGCTACCACATTACCTGCCCATAAAATGAAGCACTCAGGATATCCAGGTGTGTGCCACAGGGCATCAGGGAGATAAGTTATGTGTATGCGCCTGGGACAACAGCCTCGACTGGTAAATCAAGTCTCTGTTCTTACCCTGATGATGTCCTTTTAAAAATTCATCTTGGAGGAAGTCATGTGACATTTATTTTCCATCCTGGGCTTCTAACAACTGGCCACCTTGAAGACTGGGAGCCCTGTTGGCTGTGGGGAGGGGGAAAGGGAAACTTTTATGGGTGATGGTTCACTAATTATAATTGATAAAGTGACCTGGAGAGGATCATGGTGACACTTGGAGGACCAGTGAGATGGATTGTTATTATCATCCAGGAATGGGTGTGGCACCTGTGATAAGTGAAGCCATCAAATAAAGTGTGCTGGGAACAAAATACAATCACGAAAGTCTCACCTGGAGGACCGTACAAAGAAACTGGCTGGAGAAATAATGGCGTATATGAGAATAATAACCCCAATCAAGGGAGTGTATGATAAATGCATTGGAGTGTATAGAAGAAAGATCATTTCTGGCACAGAAGATAGATATGGAAAAAAAAAAAAAAAAAGATTTGAGCTTCCCCAATCTCTTTTGACTGTATGAATGAATCAATCAGTGAGTAGAACTCAAGGCATCTCTGGATCAGATTTCAACAGGTATGGACAGGAAATGAGGACATGTGGTTAAAAAGAGTGGGGAGGGAAAAAACCAAGATGTGAAGAGTAGGAAACATGTTTTATCTGGGAGACATGAGTTGGTTGGGCACATGGGTAGGCAAGGCCATGGTGGGGGGTTCATTTGGGGACCTAGGGGAGGAGAAGCCTGGAAGGGAGATTACAGGACTCATCTCCAGGGTAATTAGGAGCCGTTGGCATTTTGTTAGATGAGTGAGAGTGACTTCCCCCTTATTCTTTGGGAATATTATTGTGGCAGTTGTTTAGAGCATGGGTTGGAGGAGGAAGAAACTAGAGATAGGAAACCAGTTGGGCAGCTATGACAATAGCCAGGCCAGAGCTGAGGAGGGCCTGGCTGGGGCTGTGGGTCTGAGAATGGCAGAGAGACAAAGGATGCACGAGGCATTTCCAAAGTGCAACCACCGCTTCCTGGTAACTAGCTGGATACAGAGGGAGAACTGGAAGTGACCTTACTGTGGAGGCTGGAGGAGAGCAGACACTAACCCAGCTGAATTGCTGGTTTGTGGGGAGTGTTTGGGAAGATGCTCTTTCATCTATGCATGCGTTTAAGTAAAACAGGACCTGAATGATTCTTTAGGGAATCACTCATCCTTGGTTGTGGCTGAAAGAACAAGGGAGCTAAGGGTTACTATCGGTAGCAGATATGGCTGCAATTTGCTGATAAGAAGGAGCGACTCAGAGGCCTTAGGCAGGAGGGCTTGGAAGAGTGACTTAAGAAATGAGTACTTTCAACACTTTTCTATCTGTGCTTGCCAAGTCCAAGATTTTGTATACTCTTCTCCCAGAGTCATTCACAAAGGCTCTGGTCAAAATTTACCAAGCCTGAGCTCCTTGTCTCAGGGTGCTGTTCTCTATTAGATGGCAGTTAGTGGGGAATTTATGTAGGAATTCAGTCTTCCACAAATAATCATCAAATGCCCACCACAGCCAAGCACTGTTCCAAACACACTTTACTGCTAAGATTATTGGAGCAAACAGGCAGAATCTCTGCCCTCAGGAACCAGCATACTAGAGGTAGAAGCTGACCCCAGAGAAAATAAATAAGCAAAGACATTTAGGCAGGAGTAAGTGCCACAGAGAAAAACAAAGCAAGGAAGGAAGCTAGGAATTGTAGGGTGAGGGAGCTGCTTAAAATAGGGTGGTTAGGACAACTTCACAGACAAAATGACATCTGAGTAAGACTTGAGGGAGGAGAGAGGTGAGCCATGTGTATATCCAGGGAAGAGTGCTCCAGTTGGAGGGAAGAGCAAATACAAACACTCTGAGTTGGGTCCATGCCTGGAGTGTTTGAACAGGAGCAAGGAGGCCGGTGGGGAAGGAGCAGAGTGGGGGTGGGGGGTGGGCGCTGTGCAGCAGAAGATGTGGAAAGCAAGGCTGTGCTTGAATGGATGGCCCATCATTGGTAACTGTGTCTTAGCTTGCATCTTTGGAGATGATGCCCAAATCCTATAGAGTGGACCTAAAAATTGAAACTTGGAAAGAGATATAGTCGGGCATCTTTTACTTTTGGTTGTGGTATTCTCTACAAAGAGCCAAGTGAATGTCCGGAAATGGGGAAGAAGAAAGACGTTTCTGAACAGAAAACACCAAAGCTCTCGTTCCATTTGGTAGAGTCGACGCAAGCAGTGGGGCCACCCCCTGGTCCTACTGTGGCTGGCAGGAGTCCTGGGTCCTCCCAGCATCCTTCTTGAGGCTGATTCACATCAGTATTACTCAACATGTATAGATTCTAAAATAAAAACAATAATTTAAAAACTACTCTAAAAACGTATCCATGTTCTTTAACTTCTTACATCAGAAGTTGCATTTAGTTGACAGCTTCAACCATTTTTTTTTTTTTTTTTTTAACACCAAACTGCAAGGTGGAGCTGGGAGGAAGAAAACCACGCAGGCTAAAGTCCCTCAAATTCTATACTTAAATTCCATCTCCATGGCAGCAAGACAGCCTCCTGACCATGTGTAACTGTTAACAAGTTTTGAAGAATAGCTTTAGAGATATAATTCTTCGCTTATCTAAAAGCTGCATTTGCTTAATGAAGAGGTTTATTATGTCTCCTGCACAGCTATTGACCATCCAATTGGGAAGGGGGGGGGGGCTTCCTTTATTTCTCTGAATTGGGCAACTCACTGCTCCCTTCTGGCTGAATGCCTAAAGCTCTCTCCCAAGGGCAGAGACAAATACAGGAAAGGGGAGGGGGTAGAATGGGACAGAAGGCCTTGCCCATGGTGGAGTCATATGAACTTGTAGATCAAAAGAGCAGTCCTGGCTTTAAAAGACTGTGGCACTATTCATGAACCCGGGTGACTGCCCAAGAAGGAATACAACTACTTGTTGTCACCAAAAGATAAAAAGCTGCAGCTGGCTTCTCCATCCCCCATCCCCAATCCAACTTAGATCTCCCTACAAGGAAGGTGGAGGCTTTGACTCCACTTGTTCACATTAATTGGTGCTAAATGACAGACCTATAAAATAGACCTAACAGAAGGAAGTTGGCCAAGAGTGACCCTAGTAGTTTCCTTTTAGGGAATGTTCTCAGAACTGTCATTCTCTTAATTTTACACAATTTTCTTGGTGATGAGATATCCTTTCCCTTTTACCTTCATGCAAAGAATGTCAGTCCTAGGACACATCCCACAGTCTCTATTGTAACAATTCCCCAAAGTGTGTTTGTTTCCTAGAATCCTAATTCTACATGGCATCAGTAGATAGTGTGTGGAGGATAAAGAGAGGCCCCTTAGTGAAAAGAATGTGGGGAAATGCTACATTTAAACAATATTGAACAAGTTTTCTTTGTTGCAAAGCTCCCCAGAACTTTGAACATTCCCAAATGTCAAAAAAGGAGATATCACACTCATTTCCCAATCTTGAGCCATCCAACACATTTCCACGTGAAGCTCAGGAAGGTTCCATGATTTGTCCATTGTTAGAGACAGGACCAGAAACCAAATGACTTGGCTTCCACAAGCTGTTTTCATTTGCCCAGAGAAATATAGAGCGTTGAAAAACTGAAAACAGAGGCATTCATGAGCCACTGTGGCAAAGAGAGGAGTTAAATGTATTCATTCTTTTTATGGATGTTCTTTGCTGAATGTCTAGGCATTGGGAGTACAGAGGTGAACAAAGGCACATTGATTACAGGCTGCTCCTGGGCATGCTCACTTGGAGCTCTGCCGTGTGGGTGCTTCTGATACAGACCCTGCCCTCTTCAGTGGTCCTCCTCCTTTACCTTTTGTAAGGTCTACGTTCTGCAGAGTGCAGGTGAGTGCCTCTCTGTGGGTCCAACTTTTGGGCTTTGACTTGTCCTGATTACCAGATGCAAGAGACAAGCCAATCAATGGTCTGGCTCATCTTTTTGAAGCTTTGATTATGGCCATGGAGACAGAACAAGAAAGGGTTGGGTGGTCCTCCTGTCCTTGGCCAAAGTGGATCCAGCTTGGCACGGAGCATGTGCTTCCTTGATGAGAGCACATGGCAGAGACGAGGAGAGCAGGCCGAGGGAAGAGCCTTTGCTGCTTTCTCCAGGATTCCAGTAAGTCTGAGAGGCAAGGGGGTGCACAATGTCTCGCTGCAGTAGCTCAGAAGAAACTTCAATGAGATATACCCTGTCAAGGTGCAAACCTGAATTTCTAAGGAGGCCATGGAGCTGGGAGCTTGTGAAATCCTTAAGACAGAAAAATCCCTTAAGGGATTTTCCAAGTTTAAGCAGGGGATTCATCCTGATCACCTCCAGGTTTGGGAGACCCTCCAGCTAGTGATTCCAGATCATGCATTTGGCTTTGGTCAGGAGCTTCTTTTCCATGATGGGACATTTTATTCAACCAGTAGGAATTTTTTAAGTAAAAGATACTATAAAGAAGAAACACAAGGCTTGGGGATTTCTTGGAGCATAAAGGTGTGAGTGACCATAGTTGAACTTTCTTTTTTTTTTTTTTTTTTGAGATAGAGGCTCTCTCTGTCACTCTGGGGTTGAATGCCATGGCATTATAGTTCACAGCAACTTTAAACTTTTGGGCTTAAGTGATCCTCTTCTTGCAGCCTCTCGAGTAGCTGGGTCTACAGGCACATGCCACAATGCTTGGCTAGTTTTTCTATTTTTAGTAGGGATGGGGTCTTGCTGTGACTCAGGCTGGTCTTGACCTCTTGAACTCAACCAATCCACCCACCTCCACCTTCCAGAGTGCTGGCATAACAGGCGTGAGCCACCACGGCTGGCCTGAATATTTATTTTTTTCCATCAGTGGATGGTGAGGAATTGCGATTGGTATGGGGATATATTTTAGACTCTCCAAGATTTCTATGGCCACTGGAAACACAAAAACAGCCAGTCACCCATGGGTTGTAAACCTACACAGAGGCTAGGCAGATAATGTAAATACAGTAATTGGCCTGAGTGTGATGGGAAAGAGTGTGTGTGGGGGGTGTCTGGTTGGAACTAGAGAGTAAGACCTTGTCCAAAAGGAGGGCAGCTGCCCCTTATATGCAGCTGCTTGTTAGCAATTTGGGTGCAAGATCTCTTCTGATTTTTCAAGAGAAGCTAGAAAGCAAGATTTTGTGAAAAATTTTAATTGTGGCCAAACAAATTCAAATTCAATCCAGCACATAGGACAATACCATGCTGCAAAACTGAATATGTCCAAAGGCTGGAGGCAGCTCCTGGGACATCATCTTGCAACCGTATCTATTAGGTCCACTGTCAATTCCTTGAACAAAGGGAATGTGTCTTTTCTGTTTACACTTCGTAAAAGCCATGTAGTTGGGATCTGGCTGGAAAAGGACCCATAAAGGCAATAGGAAAGAAAGGCAACATGGCAGTCTAGGGTAGTCCCTGGAGCAGGGTGGGAGGAGTGCCACAGTGGAGGACTCGGCACTGGCGGGGCTGAGGAGCTTTGGATAGCAGGGGCCAGGGCTTACATTGTCAGAGCCTCATTTAAAGGTCGCGCAAACATCTCCCTGCTAAGATTTAAGGATGCTTGATGCCGTGGTGTTTAAGATTCTGAAGTCGAAGTACTTTCTGTCTACACTTTCTGAGTCTCTTTCCCCAAGCTCTTTCTTATGTCCAGTAAGGAACTATAGTTTCCTTCAAGTCTCAACAAAAACTAGGAAGGAATTGAAGACTCCCCCACCCACCTAGAATTTATTTATATTAAAATTGCTTCAAAGTATGGATATTATATTTTACTGTACTTATTTATGACTATTCTTTATTTAAAAGAACAAAATGAAATAAAGAGAAGTATAAAATTTAGTAAAAATACCTATGATAAAACTAGAACTATATAACACAGGGACAAGTTCTAAAGTATGGATTTTGGTTACCAGTAATGTGTCAACATTGGCTCATAAGTTGTAACAGATACACCACCACACTAATCCCCAGTGTGACAAGAGGGAGTATGTAGAAACTCTATACTATCTGCTGAATTTTCTATAAACCTAAGTCGGCCCTCAAAAATAGTCTATAACTTAAAAATTACTTTAAATGAGCTCACCTGCTGTGTTAAGAAACACATACAATCTTTTCTCAATGAATCATAGTCTGTCTGAAAATTTATATGTATGGTACGTCCACATGATTTAATACAATATTTTCTTTCTTAATCATTTATTCAATAATGATGCTGATAGCAACTTATTTTCTTTGCATTTTTTGAAGAACGTAGCTTGTTCACTGATTGTTTATTTTGCCTAATTTTCTCAACTATCTCTACCAAGTCTCTGAGTACTTGATTTGAATACTACGAGAGAGTCAATAGTTTCAATGCTCAGTGAACCTGAAGATGTTTCCCAGTCTCTAAAATTGTTTTTGCTGAAATCTGCCTCTCCATCCTGGTGTACCCATTAGAGGATGAATTTGCACTTTTAAAATGAGACTGAGATACTACCATACACAGGACAAAGAAAAAATTCCAGCTTATTCTGTTGTTTCTCATGTGTAGATCTTTGTCTTTACCCTTTAGGCTAGTAAGTTCTCATTAAACTATGATTTGAGGACATGGTGTTCATTAAAAAGATCCTGGCATGATAATGATAAAGAAGGTACAGAACTTTGAAAGGGACTATTGATTTTTCTGGGTGATTTTATTTGCAATTTCTCCCCTAAGTGAAGGCAGTATTAATGGTAGGCCTATTCAGACTTACCTCTCTCAAAGTTTCATGATTTAGTCAGTTTTACATATAACTCATCTGTTTTGATATAGATCTAAACCAGAGTGAAAACCACTGTCAATGACGCTCTTTGGCAATTCTCTGAGTTTGAAATGAAAGTGAAAACTTAGAATTATTTATGACTTTTTCCTATTGCTAGAAATGCACAGCCTTTGTTGATATATTCTGCCTCTTCTTTTAGAAAAAGCATCATGTAAAAAAATGGAAATGGTTTACTGAAAGCTAGAACCAATGTTTTGAATTAGAATCTTCAATTTTTAAACCCATTTTAAAACCACATACTATTTGAAACAATTTTAGTTTTCTTTTAAGAGGCATAAGTCTCAGCTATCTTGAATTGAAGGTAACACTATTTGTACTGCACTTTGACCAAGTCATCAAACGATTGCAGTGACCTATTCATGCCATATAAACAGAAAAATGTTTTTACAAGAACAATTTTCTTCAAAAACTGGAAAAGCATTGGAGGTGTCATTTGTAGAGTTGATATGAATATACTTAGAATCGATCTTCACAAATATTTTGTTGAAGTTAGTCATCAATTTCTAGAAAAAATTCTTTGAACTGGTAAGATTTTCCATCTCTGAAGTTAATATTGATATCATCAGCTGACATGTTAATCATCTTATCAGCCAGTGTGCTGCCCCCAGAGTAGAGAAAGTATAATCAGTCACTTGTCACACCTGGCAGGACATCAAGTTCAAAAACTTTTACATTACCTCCAAGAATTTCATTAAAATATCTTACTAATATGGGGACAACATTTTGATTTTTGTGGTTAGCTGAAGCTGTCATATTGCTGAGGCATAAAGGTTTTACCCAAATCTTGTTAAGTTTTTTGAGGTCCTGGAGTGGGTTTTAACTTTTTCTTTTTGTTTGTATTCTACCTTCGGTTTGCGTTGATGGAAATTTAAGTTCAGACGCCATGGAACATAGCCTCAGAGATGCAGTCTTAAGATCTGAAGTCATGATTGTTTTTTGTGGTGTTGTATTAAATTACTGCCTCTTTTCCGAGTGCCTTTTATTAGCTATTTCATCACTGAATCATGGAAGCTGCAGATCTAACAGATAATGCTGCCTCCTTCAGCTGAAAATGTAAAAAGATCACAGATTTGGTTTTGACCTTTGTCTCATTCATTACCACATAAGAAGCAAAGTGCTACATGTGGATCAACACTTTATTTTCTCTGAGTATTCTTTTGTAAACCTCATTGAACGTATGTATGTGTTTTTTTCTGGGCTGTTCCCCCTTTGCAATTATTCCGACTCTTGTATACTTTTATGTACACTTCACATCTCTTTGAACTGCAGGAGCACAACTGACCACTATAATCATCAGCCTATATCACGGGGATCCGCTTTGCTGACAATCTTTGCCACTCTTAGAAGTGTGCACCTAACTTCAGAAATACAAGACAGAGACACGTGGCCATCTCAATGTTCCTGGGGCCCAGGTTCACCCTTCCTGCTCCTCTTTCCCCGTCAACATCCTGCCACTGTCGTTCTTTCCCTTAGAGGTGTCTACCTAGCCTCTTGCTTTCCAGCCCTCATACCACATCTCCAGGTGCCCAGGGATCCAACAATAAACCTTTACCACATTTGACACAAACATCTACCAGTCATTGTAACAATTTATTCGGCTTGTAACACTTTCTCTTTTGTAGCTCTCCATTTTAGAATTCTTTAAGAGGAACATTACACATTTGATTCTTTCTGTCACTATCTTCTAAGATATGAGAAGTTTTACAACGCTTTGTATTTATGCCAAAGGAAAAAAAAAATGGAACAAGGTATTTGAAATAAAAGCTTCCTATCAAAAGTCACCCTCTTTTCAAGCCTGTGTATCCTGGCTCAGATGGTGCCACTTCACCTCCTACCCCCAACCCTTAATCATTCCATCCAATTATCCTGTCTTACATTCTTCTTTGCACTTGTAATTATCATTATATAAATGTATTTTATGTATTTATGTTCTGTATGCATGTGATTTCAGATTGCAATTCTTCTACTTTGAGAAACAGGAATCTTGTCTTGCTTAATGCTGGTCCCTGGTGCCCAGAACATGCTCCTTGCAGACTGGTTGTAAGAGAGAAATGAACCTGACAACGTGTGACAGTCAGTCCCATCTCCAAAACTAAGATACTAATGAAGGACCCTTGGTTGGGACACACAAAGGTTTCTTAGGATTTCTCTCAGAGTTCCACCACTTTTGGGTGCTAGTGCTTTTTGAATTTGGAAAGGGTTGCCTCCTGACAACTGTAGCACCGAAGAATGCTTTGACAGGTAAATTGTATCTTTTTTTTTTTTTTTTAATTACAGATGATTAAAAAAGCCTCCCAGTGGTCAAATAATGTGACTAGGTCATTTAGAGATCAAGGGACTAAACAGAGGCCTCACCGTAAAAAAAGTATTGAATAATTTTTTAGGGCATATAGTAAAATGTTGCATAATCAAGGCAAAATGAGGTAAAACTTTTTAAAAACTGAGAAAGTGATGGCTACCTTGTTTTTCTTAGAAATGTATTAAGCATTAAATTATGTTGCAATATCATGCATTTCTAATTCCATATACTCTGTTTCAAAAGCATTTTTTTTTAATTGTTGTGGATTCATTGAGAGTACAAAGAACCAAGTTACACTCATTGCATTTGTTAGGTAAAGTCCCTCTTATAATTGTGTCCCATCCCCAAGAGATGTGTCACACCCTGTGACCCCCCAGCCCCCTCCCTACTTCCTTCTCCCTGAACCCCCCTTACCCCCTCAATGTGTACTAAGTCATCAATTGTCATCATGTCAGAATTGAGTACATAGGATTCTTGCTTCTCCAGACTTGTGATGCTTTGCTAATAATGTGTTCCACTTTCATCCAGTTTAGTACAAAAGATGTAAAGTCTCCATCTTTTTAAATGGCTGAATAGTGTTCCATGGTATACACATACCACAGCTTGTTAATCCATTCCTGGGTTGGTGGCATTTAGGCTGTTTCCACATTTTGGTGATTGTAAATTGAGCTTTGATAAACGGTCTTGGGAAAATGTCCTTATGATAAAAGGGTTTTTTCCTTCTGGGTAATGGGATTGCAGGATCAAATGGAGGTCTAGTTTACTAGCAGCAGCTATATCCTGGTCTATGGAGAATATCTTTAAAATCAGTATGTGAGTGTCATTTCTCTAGCATTACAACACCCTTCATGTTAGGGAGGCAGCATAGGAACTCTAATGATCCGCTCATTCATTTTTAGTGATAAAGAACTAAGGATCAGAGAGCACTGGGACTTGTCTGGAGTGACCGAGCGGGATCCTATGTGGGATGATCTTTATTCGCCCCTCAAGATCCACCATCCCTTCTTTGCCAGCCTACTCAGTGGACTACATGGTCAAGCTCTCTTGCTGTCTAGGTGAAAGGCAAGGGCAAGAAATTGGAAGATGAGAGGCGGGCAAGGCTAGGATGTTTATTTCCCTCAACAGACTCCCTTCTCAGTTAAGATTTGGCAGGGATTGTATTTTTTTGGCCCAAGACACTGCTCCCTCCTCTGGTTCCTTCAGACCTAGATGTGATAAGGCTCCCAGTTGTTGCTAGCTCCAGGGTGCTTCACCACACGTGCTGGCTCCCCTAACTCTACCCACACCGTGGCGACATTGTCCCCTTTACAAAATAGTCTCCTTTGAATATGCCATCTGTTTCTTACCTTGACCCTAACCATACACTTTTGAATCCAAATCGTCAAATTTCTGTCCACTTTTTTATTTTATATCCCCAAATTTATAATCTTCTTTAGAAATACAAAGGAACCTGGGATAGTTCTGGAGATCTGGTGTACTATGGTGACTAAAGTTAATAATACTATAGTGTGTACATGAACTTCATGAAGAGAATACATCTTAAATGTTCTCACTACACACATACATAGAAGGGTAATTATGTGAAGTGATGGAAGTATTAATTAGCTTGATTGTGGTGACAATTTCTCAATGTATATCAATCGATCATATTGTACTCTTTAAACATATACATTTTTTCTTAATTATACCTCAATAAAGCAGAAAAAATATAAAGAACTATATTTAACAAAATTGAAAAAAAAGTGACCCTAAGGGCTCTGATAATATGGAAATGTTTTTAAATATTTTAATGAAGACATGAGTACTAGAAACAGAATCTAAAACTGTGAGTAATGAGGCCACAGAGAGGGGAAAGGCTGAGTTTGGGGAGGCTCTGCAGGAAATCTTGCAAAGGTGAAATTTGACTGGGGCAATAAAATGGAACTGTCTAGAGGGGCAGGAGGGCACTGTGGTTCCTGTGTGGTTAGAGGAACTGGGCTTGCTGCTTTCAATCCTGCATTAGCTGAAGTCAACTCACTCTGGGTGTGATTCTGTGAGTGATGTATTTTTCATCCAGCACAGCCCCCAGACATAAGCCAAATACTTTATCTGTGTTCAAGTGAAGACACAGCATTTTTTTTTTTTTTTTTTGTTGTTGTTGTTGTTGTTGTTGCCCAGGGCCGGGGTTTGAACCCGCCACCTCCGGTATATGGGGCCGGTGCCCTACTCCTTTGAGCCACAGACGCTGCCCAGACACAGCACGTTTTTCCAGCACTGAATGGGGAAAGTGGCGAGAGGGGTCTGCTTGTCTCCAGCGTGGCATCTAATTGAGATATTCTCAAGGGTAAATCTGAGCAGGCAGGGTCTTCACCGTCTATCCTGG
Source organism: Loris lydekkerianus (assembly GCA_963574355.1). Lineage (NCBI taxonomy): Eukaryota > Metazoa > Chordata > Mammalia > Primates > Lorisidae > Loris > Loris lydekkerianus. The sequence goes on from CAUYPK010117870.1 coordinate 68,536, forward strand.
TTCCACCGGCATATCGTCCATTCATACTGGTATTTGATCCTCCTTCCCTACCATGTACTTCTTGGTCTCCATGAAAGTGGAGTGTCAGTAAAGCAATAAGATAGAATGCAGAGGGAAGTTTCCCGAATAGTGCTATGCCTCAGAACTAAAAATAACTTTGTTCTAGTCTCAACTCGGTACTAAGTTTATGACATCTTGTCCAGGAGTCAGGTTCCTCAGAGTAAAATAAAACACTGGTTAGAATAACATTTGCGGTCATTTCTGCTTTTCAGAGTCTATGATACTCTTAAGAACCAGAGTAAGTGACAGCAGCTTACATTTTGAGCTTTTTGCCTGTTTGGCAAAAACAAATTCACATACTCAGGGCCCCTTCCTCTTGGGTTTTTGAAACCTGTTTCCCAGAGAAAGCCTTGATGTCCTAGTACCCTCATCCCTCTTGGATCTCTGCAACTTGTATCAGATCCAGAGTCACCCCCTTCCCAAAGCTCGTTCTCTAGCCACTATCTTCCTGGAGGTGTGTTATATAGGAAACGTGAGGTGGGAGATGGAACTTCCCCTGGTTTGATTGTACTGCTGGAAATGCTGAGAGAATCATTCTCAGTGTGGCTGGGTTATCCAGATCACTTTTCCATTCTACTTGATTCTACCTGTCAACATGTACAAAAGGAAAAAAAAAAAAAAATCAGTATGACACTTTTCCTTTTTGGTTGGCCAGAAGTCAAATAATCATTTTGCCCAACTTCTTCCCTCATTAACCAGTTGTTTCCATGAGTTCAGCCCATGGAGAACTCAGTTCCTCTGGTCTCTTTCTGGATCGTTCTGCCTGGCAAACTCTGTCTCCTAACTTTAAAATGTATCTCAAATAGCACATCTTGTGGGCAGCCTTTATTGATGCTCCTTCCTCAGGGAGAATGCTTGTCCTCAGTGCTTCTCAGCCACTGTGCCCCCATTACTTCCTTGGTATTTGTTCCACGGTAGCTGAGTGGTTTGTATCTGCTAGAAGGGCAGGTTGAAGACCTGGTTTTTGTGTAGCTCTGTCTAGAAGAGTGACCACTTAGTGAGGACTCCTTCAGTAGAAGGAAGGGAGGAACGGGCCAAGGAAGAAAAGGAAGGAGGGAGAATTTTCTCCTTGTTGAATGCTTGCAATGTTTTCTTCTTATGCAAAGTCTGAGCATAAATGACATACTTTGTAGAAAATGAATGAGCATCTTCGACAGAGAAGTAAGAAGAAGCCAACCACAGCACAGTACAACTGAATAGTTTTTTTCGCTTGTTCTGCCAAAGCTGACTCCTCTATGGCTTGACTTTGGGTGTCCGAAGTTGCTCACTAAGATAGGCAGAGACTCCAGGGAGGGGGAGAGTTTAAAAAAGATTAGCAGCAGAGATTCCGAAGAAAAAAACAGCAATTACTTTTATTTCATCAGATATTTTTGAGACATGGGTTTTGTTGAGAGAACTGGCCTCTACCCTTCCCCAGTTGATAAAGGCACAGAAGATCTGCTGGATTCATCACTGTTTCTTTCCTAGGAAGTCTCAGCTCTGCCTTGGGGATAGCCATCTGTCCAGAGAATTAGACACCACGGGACTAACCAGGAAATGGTGCAGCCAGGAAAATTAGGATATTATCTCTGCCAATAGTCTGTTCCCAACTAGCCTGGTGATTACCAAGTGTCCTGTCTTACGTGTTAAAAAGTTATTGGGTCATGCAATCTTCCAGGATCTCAAAAGCTTCTAAAAGTTATGAGTTTTTTCTTGGCCACTAAAGACATTCCAGTGACTATTTTCCCTCCAATAGTCAGAACTTGGAAAATGCTGTCAACTCCATGTTTGTTTTTACTAAAAAACGTATTTGGCTAAACTTCTGCTAGTGTGACTGAACTGGTTGTAGTTTTAATGTTGATGACTTTGGGGTCACTGCCCATAACATGAGTTATATTTTCACTGTCAGTCCACAGGGGGACTATTTATCAGGAAGTGTTCTGATAGGATGTTAGCATTGCCAGATCTAGAAGTCAACCATGTCATCTAGACGTCTACACAGTTTAAGACTAAAGCCATGGCAGACAATACTGTGCATCTTAAATTACTGTTGGGTAAACTTGAGCTTAGTCATTTTAACCTAGCCCTGGAAAAGATAAATATCTAGTTCATACAAGACATGATTCATTCATTCAAAAAATATTTACTAAACAGTCTGTGCTGGGTGTTGTTCTAGATGCATGGGGGTATATCGGTGAAGAAAATAAGGATCTCTGCCTTAATGGAGCTTACATTCTATGTGGAGAGATGATGAACAATACACTCAGTAGATAAGTTGATTATTTAATATGTTAGAGGTGCTGTGAAAAAAGGAAGAAAGAAGAATAGTAAGGGAAACTGGGTATTGAAGTGGTATGGAGTAGGAAGATGTCTGGGGTGCTCAGGATGGGCCACACTGAGATGGTGATATCTTAGGAAGGACTGCAAAGGAGTTAGGGAGTTAGCCAAGCAGTACTGGAGAACAACATTCCAGAAAGAGGGAGCAGCATACACAAAGACCCTTAGGTGGAATGTGCAATCTTATTTGAAGAATAACAAGGAAGCCAGTGAGGTTGGAGTCGAATGAGCCAATGTGTGAGAAGTAGAAGACAGGAAGAAGAAAGAGTCTGGGGGTCTGGAAGACTTTACTTGGAGTGATATGAGGAGCAATTACAGATTTTTGCACAAAAATATAGCACTATTTTGCATATGTTTTAAAAGGATTACTTTGACCTAAGTTTTGAGAATAGGCAATGTTATTTACAACCTAGGTTGCATGAGTAAATTTGATCAAGCATAACCTGATAATAGGATACTTTCCTGAGAAGAATCACAAGATACCACATTCAAAAAAAGCATTTGGATTCTACTTCCAGAATGTTGCTGTGGGTGTGCTGCCACGCAGCTTGATTGAAATAGCCATAATATCCATATTTGTAGCAAACACCATCCTTCTTCCAGACTCTCTTACAGTTATCATTCTCCTTCATCCACTACATTCAAATAAAAAAGTTACTTCTGCATGCAAAGCTCTATGTTAGTCACAGAGAATGAGAGTTGAGAATACAGAGGTGGGCAAGATGTGGTCTCTGTCCTCTCCTACAGTTCCCAGAGAGGAAATTTAGATTCTTGACCTCAAAATAATGTACTTCCCTGACATGTGTCAGGTGCTTGCTTTTTTTCTTGAGATGGTCAATCATTTCGCTGGGGGAGAAATCTCTGTTAGAATTCAGATGAAGCTCCTACATTGGAAGGTAGCATGGTCCTGCTTGGCGTAGAGTTCAGTTTGTCCCACTCACTGTGTGATGAGCAAACTAACTTTAAATGCTCATTTCTATAAAGTGCTGTATGTTCAACCTATCCTCCTACAAGAGGTATGTATGGCTATAGGGATGAGGTAGAAAATGATGGTATAGAGAAAAGAAAACTTAAGGTTTTTAATCCATTGTCTCCAGACCTACAAGGCAAAGTCAAATCAGAGAGTGCTATGTAGTGGTCAGAGTAAAAGGGATAGCCGAGGAGCTGAAGAGCGAACAATTTTGTAGAATTAGTATAATGCACTTTTAACAAGACTGCTAGGGGTACTATGACAAAATAGCATGGGCTGAATTGTTTAAACAACAGGAATTTATTTTCTCACAGAAGTCCAAGTTCAAGGTGTTGGCAGCTTTGATTTCTCCTGTGTCTCTCCCCTTGGCTTGCAGATGGTCACCTTTTTGCTATGTCCTCACATAGTCTTTCCCCTCTGTATCCCTGGTGTCTCTCTGTGTGCCTGAATTTCATCTCCTAATATATACCAGTCATGCTGGATTAGGGTCTATCCTGACAGCCCCATTTTAACGTAATCATCTCTATCTCCAAATACAGTTATACTCTGAGATACTGAGTGTGAAGACTTTACCAAATGAATTTCAGGGGGACACAATTCAGCCCATAGCATATGGGATAGTCTTATTATTTAAGTATCATACTGGTATCTTGGGAGTATTGAAGCATTTTCACAGGGAAGTGGATATGGTTGGAGATTTCTGTACAAAAATATCAGACTTGCTATAAGCAGAATAAAAATCTGAGTTAGTTTTCTGAGAGAAGAATTGACATTATGGACCCTTTCATAAAAGCCCCTGAGGAGCAGACTGTGACCATGAAATTCATTAACAGAAGAGATCAAGCCAACCTTGGCCTTAGTGTGATTCTCTAACTGATTCAGCTAACAAAGTCAAGTGGGAAAATTGTGATAGAAGGGCAAATGGTTCTCTGGCTAGTTTTCAGTATCATTCTGAAAGGGTCTGGCTCGTTAAGCACTTAGTTCTTATTTTCTAATTATACTCTGAGAAGATCGCAGAAACCAAGCAAGAGAAGAAGACATTTCATGGTTCCATGCCTTTGTGGTTGCTAGTGTGAAATTTTGATTCAGAGTTTGAGCATGGTCTGACAGATAAGGGTTCCAGGAGAGAGATGGGTTTATTTCTAGACTTCCATACTCTCACTTTTTTTTCCATTAAGCTGGTTGGACATATTCTCATGAATACTAGACAGACATTCTGTTGTTCTCTGAACTTAACTTACTCTGCAAGTTGCAAATATAGCTGAAGTCTTAGAATCCCCTGGTTGGAGTTACTTTCAGAGTCATCACAGAAATTTGAGAGAAACAAGGATGCATGTTGCCATTCTATTCACAGATGATGAGTAAGTTATTTGGAGAAGGCCGATGGTCCAGATACCCCTCCACCAAGGAACATTGTCTTGGTAGAGCTGCCAGAGTCCTGCATTTGGACTTCCCGTCTTTGGTCATCAAGATACCTAATTTGTCATAGTGAAAGAAAGGGTCTTTTTGTTTGTTTGTTTGTTTTAGAGGAAAGGATTTGCAATAACTGAATTCCTAAGGCTGATGTATAATAAAAATATAATTATTAAGAGTACTGGCCACTCTTGCCTTCTAAAAAATCCATTTGTTTTCTATAACCTACATGGGAAACTGTGTTATAATCAGAAGGCTGCTTGGTGAGTCAGAGATCTAAACAAAAGGAGTTACTTATATGATTCAAATACTTAAATGCAGGGATGAAAGATAGGTTTCATTTCACAAGAACTCTTATCAATTGTTAAGGGCTGTCTGGAGTGTTGAGAAGTATGAAGCCACGTATAGGGTTGGTGGGAAAGCGATATTTGATTAGTGATGTCTGCCATGGGCATGAGATCAGAAAGAAGGGATGTGTATGCTATGTTTGAGGCTCTCTCATGCAAGATAGCTTTACGAATTCTCTCTCACTCTTTGTCTCTCTGACTCTCTCTTATATTAAGACTGGAGCTCAGACCCTCTGAGCAGTGCTTGGTTGGTGATCATCAACTTTTTCAGTGTTTCCATATGTGATGGATCTTTCTTCTGATCAGCCCATCTTTCTGTTCAGTCAGCTCAGACAAAGTGCTGTGGGCCTGAGAGTGAACTGGTGTCTTTGAGATGACTGCATAATTCTGCTCTGAGTCATTTTAGGCTGACATGTCTTTTTGCTCCCAGAAGAGAATCTTACTTACCAGATCTGGGGCACCTCTCTATAACCCCTATAAAAGGAAAAGAATAATCTACTTTAGTGATTGTCATACTTCAGGAAAACTCTTCTTTCAAATTAAATCTTACCTGGAACCTCAACATGTCAAACAAAAGCAACAGGCAGGTTTCTTTGAAAATTTCAACCTTCCTTGCTTGGCAGGTACTAGTTTTTTGTGTGAAGATATCCTGGAACACATTTGTAGTGAGCCCTGATAATGTATTGGAGAATTATTTGAAAATCACTCTTCTAGTTCTATTTCATCATTCTAGAAAAAAAAAAAAAAATCTAGGCATTGGAAAGTGAAGTGGATCACACAGAATGTATGAAGCTACTTTGAGATGAAGAATCCTTGCCTCTTAGCTCTTCATACACTGTTGTTTCCATAAGACCAACACATACGGGTTTTGGGAAAGATTATTCACCAAACCCCCAGTGGCCAAGCCTAGACTCAACTGTGGGTCTTCAGGGGGAGGTGTGGGCCCAGACCCACCAGAGGGGACATGCTGAGGACCCTGCAGAGAAATGTTTGCTTTGTCCCCCCTCACCCCCATTTCATAAGTGAAACCTGACAGCATAGATTAGAAAAAGAATAAAAGGCCATCTCATCTGTGCTCCTTATTTATTACACATTATACAGGTATCTGGTTGCAAAACCTGCACTCCTACTCTCTCATTGCTAACAAAGTTTTGAAGCAGAACACACTGACCTGCTTTATCAGATAACACTGGCAGTGTGGAGACTGCTCACTTTCCAGGTGACTTCCGCCCCATCTTCATCTTTCCTCTCCCCACTCCCTGAAAAAATTCAACAGGGGGACACGGTCATTAGCAGCAGCAAAACACCCCACCCTTCCATGATATGATTGTCAGATCCAGTCAAGGAGAAAATAAAGGAAAATAAAACTTCACCCTTTGAAGAAGAAAATAAACTACCCAGATTGTAGGGTCAAAGAATGGAGGAAGGTGACCCAGTCAGCACCCCCCACGAGGGGGTTGCCCCACTCTTCCTTCTTTGGGCCTCTTGATGACCTCCCCCCTGCAGCCTAAGAGGACACCAAATTTGTGTGAGAAAGCAGTTCTTCGTTTGTGGTGGGGGTGGGGGGGAGGTGGAAGAGGGACCAGAAGAGGCAAAAACTGAGGTGAAGAGAATAGGAATCGAGATGGAGAAGAGAGGCAGAGAAAAGGTGGAGAAAGAGCCAGATGGATAAGAAGGAGGGAGAAGAGAAAAAGAGAGAGGAAAAGGAGAGGGAGCTTTGTTTCTAAAGGTTCTAAAGTCGCAACCAAAGGAAACAGTCCCTTCCTGGGCTTCCACATGGAGGCTTAGGGGTTGGGAAAACTGGACACCACGTGGGGAAATGCAGGTCCCAGCCTCGCTTCCACCAACACCTCTCTGTCATCTTGAGAGAGTACTTTTTCCTCTCTGGGCCTCAGTTTCCTCTACATGCAGTGAAAGGTGCACGTGAGAGGCCCTGAGTGTCTCCACACTGGCTCCCACTAACCCTAACTCTTGCCCTGGGGCAGTCTTGAATCTGTGCTGAGGAGACACCAAAAGGAGAACAGAGCCCTTTGTGGCAGGCTGGGGACAGACAACTTGAAAGGCAATGGGGGCAGAAGAAATGAAGCATTTTTGTTGTGAAGGGAAGCGTGGGCTGCAGGCAGGGAGCCAGAAGCCACTGACATCACCACAATACTTGGACCGGGCTCTCAAAGGTGGGCGGGAGCCTGAGGGAGTGCGCAGAGCTACCTGGTAAAGGGACTTAGGGCTTGAGTCTGGCCCAGGAGTGACAGAGACACTTGAAAGAGGCTCACAGGCCCTTGCAGGATCAGGGAACAGGTAGTCACAAAGTTGAGGACAAGAGGAAAGGGTACAGAGTTTGGGAAGCCATTTTTCCACTCAGTCCCTTGGTTCAGGTGTTGGGAGGAGGATGGAAGGGAGAGATGAGCACTGTTCTCTCTAGACAAAAATCCATTTGTCCAGGTTGCAGGACCCCAAGTTGGAAGCACTGACATCCACCTTCTCTCCTTGGCTCTCAGAGCCTGCTGATGGAGAACAGGAGTGGAGGTCACTTCTGTGGTAGGATTATGGGAACACGAGGAGGTGCTTCTTTCCCCAGGTGTGGCCTCCATTAAAATGCTACAGTGCTTTCCATCTCCACTATTACTGAGCGCCCTTTGGGGGGGGGGGGGGGTTGCTAAGCATTGTCCACTTCTCACAGATGTTTTGTCAAAATTGTATCTCATTCCTCCCCATGGATTTGAAAGTACTAACTTCTCAGTGGATCACGGCGTGTGCTCCACTGAGCTCTGGGCAGACAATGCCAATCAGCTGCCATGCTCGTCCCTGTTGAGCCCAGATGAGCATCAGAGTCCCTCTTAACTCAGGGCTCTGGGTAATCACTACCAGTTACTTGGAATGAGCTCTTGAGTGCGATCCTGTTTGCCACCCCCAGCTAAAGGTGGGTTATCAGACATCAGAAAAGTCCTGGAAAAGGTAGAAGGGAGGGTTCTGGGGAGCCATGACAGCTGGGAAGAGGCAGAGAAAGAGTAATGAGTGAACTGGACAGAGACTATGCCTGATTTTAGTATTATTGGTTTTTATCTTTTTTATAACTTTCCCTTAGGTTAATCAGAGCTTCCTTTATCCTTGGATTCTGTCATCCTGGCTCTCTTTCCCCACCAGGAATCAGGGTGTTAGGAAAGAATTGTGTGAGGCCCTCCAGGCCGAGGAGCTGGCATAATGGAACGATGACCAGGAGCTATTCCTTTGCCCGTAGGAAGATGGTTTCTGTCCCTTCTTACAGGACATCCAGAGATGCCTTACTCTTCAGGACAGCCTTTGCAAGATCCTTAAAAGTCCACACCCTTCTTCTGTAACTTTTCAAGGATGGGAACCTATTACCTCATGGGACAACTCATTTCATTGTTGAATGACCTAAGTGGTAAGAAAGTGGACAGTTCAAACTGGGTTGAATCCAGAGACTGCCTGACAAGTTCATCATCAGTGCTGGTTCAGAGAGCACATCTGCTCCCTCTCCCCACGTCCGCCTTTCATGTTGTCTCAAGATGGCTATCATGGGCCCCCTAGCTTTTCTCCTCTCTAGGTTAAGTACCCTAATTGTCCTACTCTACCTCACGTGGCATGGCATCAGAGTTTTAGTCATCCTGAGTAATCTCCTGGCTGTCAGTGGCCTCCTTATGATCAGTGCCCTCCAAATGAAAAGTATGTATTCTCACTTGTGCAAGTCTATGGGATAGAGGTTTGCTTGTTGAATAAATTGATTATTCGATCCTGCGATCTAAAAATTATCTTTCTATTTATGCAACCAAAGAATTGTTTTTGTTTGTAAGGTGCTGCTTTATGTTGCCTTGTATAAGCTTGTGGTCAAGCTAAGGCTCTTTGATTGCTTTCACAGAAACTATTACCCATCCTGTATTGAACTGACAGGAATCTGTAAAACTGGTTCCTACTATTGCCAAACAGAAACATGCTCTGCCTGCGTATTTGTGTATATTCCAGTGCTGGGCACTGGAACACAGAGATAAGCCCTTTAGAGAACTATAATTTGAAATGTATTCATTCAACACACACTTACTGTTATTATTGAATTTTTAGTGGACAATTTGTCATCATCAAAATTTTATGTTCTTAGCATTTTCCCAGGATTATACCCTTATTACACAGATCAGATCATTCATATAATGAATATAAAGTGTGTTAATTGCAGCTTTTATTTTAATTATGAAAAATAAGAAGCCAACTAAATTTTCAAGAAGAACAGTTAAGTATTGAATAGTACCTCTATGATGTCATGAGGCCGCTAAAATTGAGTTGGACCTGTGTGTGATGACACAGACAGACAGGTCTTCAAGATACATTGCACAGTGAAAAGTGTAAGTTACCGCAAAGTAGATATATGGTAATCTCATATGTGTTTTAGCAAATAAAATTATAACCTAAAAACATCTATATTTTATGCATATATGTATAAATGTATTGGGGTTTGTAAGATACACAGCCAACCATTTATTAAAGTTTTCTGTAAGAGCAGAGAATGAATATTTTTCCCTCCTCATACTTTAGTGTTGCTTGTGTTTTATGTGGATTAAGTTACTATTTGTGAGATTCCTTTTTAAAAGAGATACGTTCTTGCTCTGCAGCCCAGGCTGGAGTGGAGAGGTGTAATAGCTCACTGCAGCCTCGATCCTCCTGCCTTGGTCTCCCTAGTAGTTACAGGTATGTGTAACACCTGGATAATTTTTTTTTTTTTTTTAAAGAGTCACTTTGTGGCCCTTGGTAGAGTGCTGTAGTGTCACAGCTCACAGCAACCTCCAGTTTTTGGGCTTAGGCGAGTCTCTTGCCTCAGCCTCCCGAGTAGCTGGGACTACAGGCTCCTGCCACAATGCCCGGCTATTTTTTGTTGCAGTTTGGCCAAGGCCGGGTTTGGACCCACCACCCTCGGTACATGGGGCCAGCACCCTACCTACTGAGCCATAGGCACTGCCCTGGATATATATATTTTTTCAATTATTTTTTTAGAGGCGAGAGTATCACTATGTTGCCCAGACTTGTCTTCCTTGAACTCTTGGCCTCAAGTGATCCTCCTGCCTTGTCCTCAAAAAGTTCTGGAATTAAAGATATGAGCCACCATACCCGGCTAAAATTTTTTCAGAAGAAATCTCTAAACAAATATTAGGAAAGGCAAAGAATTCAAAGATGGAAAAGGTACAGTCTCCTTCCCTCAACAACATCAAAAAATCCAGTATGGGGTGATAAAGCAATAGATTGATAAAAATGGCATGACAGGACACAGGTATTGGGGAGTGATTAATTTTTTATTTATTTTATTATTATTATTTATTTTTTTTTTTGTGTGTGCAGTTTCTTGGCCAGGGCTGGATTTGAACCTGTCACCCTTGGCATATGGGGCTGGCACCCTACTCTTTGAGTCACAGGTGCTGTGCGGAGTGATTTCTTTCACCTGGAGAAAGACGAGGTCAGGAGATGGACCTCAAGGGATGGCAGGGTTCTAGCAAGGGAAGGCATGGGGAACTTTGTGTAGGAAGGTGGAAAAGGTTGTGCCTTCTCTGGGTAGGACATCTAGGATAGTTTGTTGGCAGTGTGGGATTTATATGGGGGAAATGTCTAGAAGGATGAGTCATACCTAGAACTCAAGTAGCCTTTGGTGAGCTTCCTTTGGTAGCCTGTGGGAGATATCCTTCATGGCGTATTAGATAGATTAATTCAGCTCTGAGAATAGAAGGTTAGGAGACTGAGAGTGGAGGCAGAGAGACCATTCAGAAAGCTATTTCCATATTTTAGTATTTTCCTAGATCAATTCAAAGTTCAAAGCTAACAGTGCTTCCATCACCCACCTTACTAAGTATGTTTCACAGTTAAATAATCATAGAAAATCTTCACACTACATCTCCAGCTTAGATAGGCTCTCAGAAGTCCTGCAATTAAATGCATTTGATTTTAATTAATCCAGCATTTCTCAAATTTATCTGGACCTCGAACATGCAGTTTGCAGCCTGTATTTTTCACAGTGGTGTTCCAAACACTAGTAATCATTTTGAGAATCTGCTACAGGAGAATCTTAGAAGTCTGAATGAGGGCGGTCAGAGAACAATGGAAAGGAAGGGTGGATACCACCATATGGGAGAAGGGAGGATTAAGAATGAAGAGGATGTAGCAAGTTGTTTGGATGTGGAATCAGGGGAGAGATACTCAAAGACTAGTCCAAGTTCTCCTTATCTCTGCTAAATTCCTCCATACCAAAAGTCACAAGCATCGGATCTACACTTCTACATCACTGGCCATATAGATGGCTATCCCTGCTTTAGCATAAGCTGCTGGCCTGGGAAGAAAAATCATCGTTCCTTTCGTGTCCTCACCCCTCATGGAAATATAGAATTGAAAACACAATGTAACACAATCGGCAGATTGAAAAGACAATCCATGGAATGGGAGAAAGTATTTGAAAATAATACAGAGTGGACATAGAGTTCATGTGCAATTTGGAATACTTTAACATAGTAGATTGCACACAAACTTTGTGTCCACCCTATATATCAGATAAGGGGTTAACATCAGCATGCTATGAAGAATACCAACTACTCAACAGCAGTAAAACAAAGAAGTGGGCAAAGGACTTTAATAGACATTTCTCCAAAGAATATTTACGAAGGGCCAAGAAGCACACTAGGAGATGCTCAACATAACAAATCATTAGGGAAATACAAATCAAAATCCCCAAGGTGATACCATCTCATATCTATTAGGATAGCTATCATCAAAAAATCAAAAATAAATGTTGTTGAAGATGTGGAGAGACTGGAACATTTGTGCACTGCTGATGGGAGTATAAAATGGTGCAGCCACTATGGAAAACAGAATGAATGTTCCTCAAAAAATTAAACATCGAATTACCAGATGTTCCAAAATTCTACTTCTGAGATTATATAGAAAATAATTGAAGTAGAGACCCCTAAGAGATATTTGTACACTTGTGTTCACAGCAAAATTATTCACAATAACTAAAAGGCAGGCACAATCTGTCCATTCATAGAATGAACAGATAAACAAAATGTGGTACATAAATACCATGGAATATTAGTCAGTCTATTTAAAAGTGGAAATTTTGACACATGTGACAACCTGGATGTTTGTGTCCTCCCAAAATTCATATGTTGAAATCCTAATCCTCAATGTGATGGTGTTAGGAAGTGAGGACTTTGGGTTGGTGACTGGGTCATGAGGGTGGATCCCTAATTAATGAGATTAGTGTCCTTATAAAAGAGGCCTCAGAGAGCTCTCTTGCTCCTTTTACTACAAGTGAGGACCTGGTGTGAAGATGACTGTTTATGGACCAGGAAACCACCCCTTGCAGATATCACATCTGCCAGCCTCTTGATCTCAGACTTCCAGCCTCTAAGAATGGTGGAAATAGGGCAGCACCTGTGGCTCAATGAATAGGGTGCCGGCTCCATATACCGAGGGGGGCAGGCTCAAACCCGGACCAGCCAAACTGTAACAAAAAAATAGCCGGGCGTTGTGGCAGGCACCTGTGATCCCAGCTGCTCAGGAGGCTGAGGCAAGAGAACTGCCTAAGCTCAGGAGTTGGAGGTTGCTGTGAGCTGTGTGACGCCACAGCCCTCTACCGAGGGCGATAAAGTAAGACTCTGTCTCTACAAAAAAAAATAAAAATAAAAATACAGCTAAGAATGGTGGAAAATAAATTTCTGTTATTTATAAATGACCCCCACCATAATATTCTATTATAGCTGTCTGAAAAACTAAGACAATGGATAAACTTTGTGGATATTAGGTTAAGTGAAATCATTTTCAATTATGAAAGGATTGTGTCATTCTGCTTACATGAGGTACCTAGAGTACTCAAATTCATAGTGGAATTTGGACAGAAAGTGGAAGGGTGGTTGCCAGGCACTGAGTAGAGGGAATGAAGAGTTATTGTTTAGTGGGTGTAGAGCAGTGGTTCTCAACCTGTGGGTCGTGACCTCTTTGGGGGTCCAACGACCCTTTCACAGGGGTTGCCAAAGACCATCTTGCATATCAGATATTTACATTATGATTCATAACAGTAGCAAAATTACAGTTATGAAGTAGCAACGAAAATAATTTTATGGTTGGGGTCACCACAACATGAGGAACTGTATTAAAGGGTCGCGGCATAAGGAAGGTTGAGAACCACTGGTGTAGAGCTTCATTTTTGCAAGATGAGAAGAGTTGGGGAGATAGCTGGTGGTTACACAATAATGTGAATGTACCCTTAAAAATGATTACTATGGTAAATTTTATGTTATGTGTATTTTACCACAATTAAAAAACACACAAACAAAAATAGATGCCATATTTTGGTTCCTATAGTTAGGCCCTAAATTTCTTTAACTGATTATCTTTTGTGCAACTTACTGTCATTGTACAGCAGTCTGTAGTTTTGAAAACAGCACATACAAAACATTATACACGGCAGAAAACGTGGAAAATACAGAAGTACAAAAAAAAAACAAAAAAACAAGTTGTCTGGAGGTAGCATTTTTTCTGGAGCAGGCCTGCTGGACCCCTCCCCCGCCTCCCCTCCCTCTTTTTCTCTGTCTTGCTTGCTCTCACACAGAATACCGCAGGATAACAACCATTGCATAAGATGGTTACTTTTGGATGGTTTTGGTCCAATCTGTGGGCTGGGTTGCAGGTTATAACAATTGTGTAAGAAACAACTAGAGATTGCTTCTCTTACAAGATGGGTGTGTGGAGTGATCAGTGATCATCTGAGATGTGTCCTGCCCAGGCTAATATATAAACATGACAGGATTTAGAAAAATGTGTCATACCAGGAATTAATTAGACTACAGGTTCCCACCGTACCCTGGAACTTCCCTTGTCTCAGACCTCACTAAACTTTATTGTAGTAAGTTATTTGATGTCTTTATTTCCCACTAGAATATAATGAAGGAACTTTATATGCCTGGTTCACTGTTGTGTCTCCATTGCTAAGATGTATCTGGATCATATGAACTGCTCTCCATATTTGTTGAGTGAATGAATTAATGAGAGCTCATAATTTACATTTAATTTTATAGGGGAATAAAAGGGAAATTGTGTAGAGTATTACTGAAGAGCATTGCTTCTGGACTCAGACTATTTGCATTTGAATTGGACGCTCTGTAATTTCAAGCAAATTGTTTTACTTCTGGAAGTTTTTTCTCATCTGTAAAAATGAAGATGAAAATGGCACCTATCTCAAAGTTAGTGTGATAATTGAGACAGTCTACTGTAAATCATTTAGAATACAGCCCCAAACATAGTAACCATTCTGTAAATGTCACTCAGCATATTCCGTTTTCTGTTTGATACTGCCATGAAAATTCCCATATCATTAAATGTTTCTAAAAACATATCTTACTGGGTGTGTACTATTCTGTACTGGACATTTAGCGTACTTTATGGACGTTTAAGTTGTTTTTAGATTCTTCTATTTTAAATTGCACTTGGATAAGTATTCTTGCAATAGGGTAGTTAGGAGTACAAGCTCTGGTACTAGACAGCCTGGGTTCATATAGTAAACCTTCACTTATAAGCTCTGTGACCTTGGACAAGTAATACCTCTGTTCCTCAGTTTCCCACTGGCAAAGTAAAGACAATAAGAAAAATTCATAAGATTGTTGGGAGAAGTAAATGAGATAGTAATACATGTAGGCTGCTTATAATAGCATTTGGCATAATTTAAGTTGCTTAATAAATGTTTATTATTATATTATTACTGCTAATCTTTTATTTTACTTTGTCAATTCTTTAGGTAACTGAGGATGCTATTAAATTTGTGGGGGGAAAACAGATATTATTAGGATGAAAGTTTATCATAGTCTAGATAGGAACCCATAACTTAAATGATGATGATTTGGTGTTAGAAAAACCTGGGCATCATTAATTATTAGAACTTGTGTTAATAATGACCCTTCAATAGCTAAATGCATTCAAATAAATTTAATATCTTAAAAATGCTTTTATATCTTTATGGTTTATAATTTGAAGGGTAGCTAAATGTTAATTCCTAAATATAACCCCCCCATTACCGTTTATGATCTTTTATACAGCCATTACACCTTGTCATGTTTCTGTACAGACTATTTAATATGTGAATTGAGCTGTACTATCATTAATAGGAATGTCATTCTAAATCTATTTGTGTTTTTGATATTAGTAATGGTATCAGTACATTCATATTCTCTGTAAATAAATAATATATTGATTTTGGTGATTGAGACTTTAAATTATTTAAGTATTAGGAGTGATTAATTAAAAAAGGTGAAATAAGTCCATTGGTCTATAAGTTAAAGCTCTGGTTCTTTAGAGTGGACTGTGAGATCTTCCCAGTCTTACCTCCAATTCACCTTTCACTTGCATCTCCTTCACTGTCATCCCACCAGCCACAGCAAATGTCTCATAGTTGTTGATCACACTGGGATGCTTCCCACAATCAGTCTTCCACATGGCATTCCTGGACTGTACTTCCTTTTCCCCTTCACCTGATGAACTTCAAGTTACAGCTTAAGTACCATTGCTATGGGAAGGATCCTTACACTTGCCCAGGGAAAGCTTTGCCCGTAGTACGTTAGCTTCCTCATCAGCCTAGAATCTGTATCCCATATATTCTTTGTTATATCCTCTTTGCTCTTTTTCTCACCAGAGCCTGGTAAGGTGCCTGACCCATATTAAGGTCTCACACTGAACTATTTATTTTTTATCTCACACTGAAGTTTAGACTGTCACTGCTAGGAAGGTTCAGATGTGAATAAGTCAACTTGTGCTCCTCCTAAGTATCTTTCATAAAATCGACCCCTTTCTAAAAGCATTTAGACCAGAGCCATAAATGCAAAGGTCCACAGGGACCAGGAAGGTAATGCGAATGAATGAAATGGACCAGGAATGACAACAGGACATGGTGAGGTCTGCGGCAAAATGGAAAGCATATGCCTTGTTTGAGACAGCAGCTCCCTCTCAACTCTAGTCTACCATTGCTGTGTGGGAATGTAGGCCTTCTGTTGATGGATCTGCTTATACATTTAGAAAAAGCTAGAGACCTGAATTTTAAATGGATGTTTTGAGTATTAACTAATCCAGAAAAAGGAATTTCAATACTCAGCAGCATAAGCCATACACAGCTAGGAGTTCCATGGGGCCCTTGGCTACCATGGTCAGCCTTTAGTAATGAAGTATCTCCAGGGGCAATGTGATGCTAACTTTGCAGATGATTCAGCAGATGAAGCCCTTCCCAAATTTTGTTCTATGTAATGCTAGTTTAGAGACATAGGATTAGGTGATACTAGAAAAAAGGTCCCATGGTGGAAAAGTTTGAGACATGTTGCATCCAATAGAGTTAAGCAAGCTTTCACCCTCCTCTGGCTTTTCCTACAGCTGTTTAAATCGAATGTTCTCTTGGCATTACCTGGGGTCCACTGGGCAGGAGATTCGGGGATCAGCATTTTCCTTTGGGCTGTCTTAGGTAGAAGCCTTTTCAGTTCTCTTCCCCTCCATGATGATTTACACTCTTATACCCTAAGTGTGGGAGAGACAGACCTAGATTCATGTTTGGATTCAGCCATTTACTACTCGTGTGTCAATTGGCAAGCCAATCACTTATCTCAGCCTTAATTTTCCCATCTGCAAAGTGGGAGTGATGATGCCCATCTCATGAAATTGCTGTCACGAGTGTGAGTTAATGCAGAGAGTGACAAGTGAGAGTGAAATAAAAGTTAGTTTTCCTCTCCCTCAGGTTTAAGCATAACAGTAATAACAAAAGCAATAATAAGAACAACAGCTCACACCTACATAATGCTGTGCGCCTAGCACTGTGCTGTGTTACTTTGTGTTGGATGAGCTACACCATTTTATCTTTGCTGTGTACAACCCTATGAAGTAACCACCAGTACTGTCGTAACTTTGCAGATAAACAAACATGCATAAAAACAATTTACTAGATGGCAGATTGCCGTTTTTGGCCAGCACTGGGTTTGAACCTGCCACCTCTGGTATATGAGGCCAGCACCCTACTCCTTTGAGCCACAGGATCCTTACTCTTTTTACTCCCATAGTGTTTAGCTTTTAGGATGGTCTCATTATCCTTGATGTTGTATAGTTTTATTACAGTGCGTCTTGGTTTAACCTACTTGATCACTTGCTATGCATTTTTTTCAAGTAAACTTTTAATTTCAGAATCATTTTTAGATTTACAAAATTGTTGAGACAATAGTTCAGAGTTCCTGTATCTTCTACATCCAGTATTCTCTTTTATTATCATCTTGCATTAGCATGGTACATTTATCCCAATTAATTAGCCGATGATGATACATTATGATCAACTAAAGTCTACATTTTATTCAGTTTCTCAGTTTCTCTCTAATGTACTTTCCCCCTCCGTTCCAGGATCCCATTCAGGATACTATATTACAGTTAGTCATCATGTCTCTATAGGTTCTTCTTGGTTATGACAGTTTCTTAGGAGTTCTTGGTTTTGATGACATTGACATTTATGGAAATTACTGATCAGGTGTTTTGTAGACTGTTTCTTATAAGGGATTTATGAGATATTTTTCTCATGATTAGACCAAGGAAGATCACCTAGTCACAGTGATCTGTAAAGAGCCATTCTCACTACATCATATCAAGAATACCTACTATCAATATGACGTTACTGCTAATGTTAATCCTAATCACCCAAGTTGAGATGATGTTTGCCAGGTTTCTTTACCGTAAAGTTCCTCTTTCTTTTCCCTTCCTTTCCATTCTGTGCTTTTTGGAAGAAAGTCACTATGTAAACTCATAAATAGTGAGTCTTCCTAGTCTTGGGGTAGGTAGATCTTTAGCTTTAGAACACACTGCCAACCAGTTTTCCAAAGAGGTTTTACCAGCTTAACATCCTACTAAGAGTAAATAAGAGTCCCAGTTGCTCTGCATCTTCATTAATAACATTATCTTCAGTTTTTAAAATTGTAGCTATTTAACATAAATTTCTGTTATGCTCTACCTCTTCAATGGTACTGTGTCTACATAAATTATTTGGGATTCTTCTGCATGTGAGTTATGTCTATCCTCTTTTTAAATTTATTCAATGATTGATATATATAAATGATAATGCATGAATGTGTTAATACTTTGGCTTATAACTCAATACTATTTTATTATTTAAAATACTCCAGTTTTGGCATTTG
Source organism: Loris lydekkerianus (assembly GCA_963574355.1). Classification (NCBI taxonomy): domain Eukaryota; kingdom Metazoa; phylum Chordata; class Mammalia; order Primates; family Lorisidae; genus Loris; species Loris lydekkerianus. The sequence continues at coordinate 86,835 of CAUYPK010117870.1, forward strand.
GGAGCTCTTTCAGTTGGCTCCTATATCCTTTTGATGTATCCACCATCATTATGGTTTTTTTTATTTTGGGGATATTTTCTTACTGTCTGGCATTACAAGATACTCAAGGCTAATCTTGTATTATTTCCTGCTCTAGTCCTAGAATCAACTGTTTCTCAAAGGAGCTCTGGTTCCTTTTATTGGAAAATAAAGGAAATCAGGATCTGGGAGCTAGATATGCTCTGCAATTAACTTTTTGTTATTAATATTATTTTTGATTGACAAATCATAATTGTATACATTTATGGGGTACAATGTGATGTTTTGATATATGTATACAATATACAAAATAATATAGCCATTATTTCACTTACTTATCCTTTTTTATGGTAGACATTTTAAATTTACCCTCTTAGTTGATTCGAAATATACAATGTTATTGACTGTAGTCCCTCTGCTGTGCAAAATACCCATTTCTCCTGTCTAACTGAAACTTTCTAACCATCGATCAACTTTGATTTAAGATTGTCTTGCTAAAATTTTCAAAAAAGAATTTTTTTTTTTTTTTTTTGAGACAGAGTCTGGCTCTGTTGTTGAGGCTAGAGTACCATGGCGTCCACCTTACTCACAGCAACCTCAAGTTCATGGGCTCAACCAATCCTTCTCCCTTAGCCTCCCAAGTACCTGGAATTACAGGCCTGGCTCCACTGTAGCCAGGTAATTTTTTGACTTTTAGTAGCGATAAGGTCTTGCTTTGCTCAGACTGGTCTTGAACTCCTGACCTCAAGCAATCCTCCCTCCTTGGCCTTTCGGAGTGCTAGGATTACAGGCATGAGCCACAACATCTGGTCCTAAATCTGCATATATTATCACTTTATAAGATACTTCTCTGTCATTCTGTCTATGCTTTCCTGGAACTCTTACAAAAAAAATTGTTAGAGCAGGCAACCTAAGACAGGGGCTATGTTTTTCCGCCATACAAAAAACAAGAGGGAATTGTTGGGCCCTGCCATGTGACTGAGGCCTAGTGCAACTTCCTGAGCCTGACTAGAAGCAGATCCATCGAGCTACTTCCGCGTAGCAACGACTCAGCAAGGCCCGGCCTGAACCTGCCTCTACCTAGATACAGCCAATGTGGTACCATGCCACTGGCCCGACCCTGTCACTCACCTCTTCCCCCGCCTTCTTTCCCTGCCCCTTCTCCACAATAAAAAAATAAAAAAATAAAGAAAAAAAAAAAGAAAAAAAAAAAAAGAAACACAGATTGGCCCACTGCATAGCTCTGGATGCTGGGTATACAAAGAAAAGTACCCTTAAGGAAATTATAGTTTAGCTAGCGGAACAGACAAGAAAACAGACCAGGTCCAAGTAACCCAAAATAGAAGAAAACACAGAGGATGTGAGAGCTAGACAAGTGTCACAGCCCAGATGGGCACAGAGAGGTCACAGCCAAGCAGAGTCATGACATACAAAAGATAGTGGGCAACTTAAAGGTGAGACCCTAGGTGGAGACTTTGCCTCCACCATCATTGCCCTGACCCAGTCCCGAAAGAGCTATAAGGGCCTCTTTCCAAGGGGCTGGAACTACTGACTTCCCTCTGTTGCTCTGAGGAAAACTGGTTGAGAGCCTCCCAGCCACAGTCCCAGGCACTGGTGAGGTGTTGGGAGTCCTCGAGGCAAATAAAGCCTGATTCCATATCAAGGGTGTGCCTCCTGCTGCCTCTGCAGCCACATCCCTCACCACCATTAAGGGCCTTTCCAGGAAGAAGCCAAGTTCATTCCTTCCTCTGGTTTTTCACTTGCTATTACCTTCGTCTGGCTTCTTGCCATCTTTCTGGTCTCTGATTAAATGTCACCTTTTCATCCAAAGCAACCTTTAAATAACTAGCACAAGGCCTCTGCCTTATCATCTGCACAAACTATCTGGATCACGTGCTTGCTTATAGCCTATTTATCAACATATAATCTCCATGAGCCTTTATCTGCCTCATTCATATGCTGTATCTTCAGTGCCAAAAAGAAAGCCTGTCATATAGAAGATATCCAAAAAGATTTATTGACTAAAATGGATGAACAGATGAAACTACATAGGCATGAACAGAAAGAGTTCAGGTATGGACCGGTATTACACGGGAACAGGATTTAGCACTTCTACACTCAGTTTAGAGAGAAGTGTGATTATAAATGTGGTCCTCATTCATATTCGTTCAATAAAATATTGAGGACAAGCTTTTTTACATGCTGTATGCTGAGAGGCAATAAAAAAAGATATAACACCCCATTCTCCACTTTTTTCTTTAAAGAGATCCATTTCTATTGGTGAGGGTGTTAACTAAAAGAAATAAGTTTGGAGAGTCTAAAGGAAGACAAGGCTACTAGGCACTCAGGCAGCACACATGAATTAATGCCGAGATATATGCTGGACCAGAAAGATGAAGCTCTTAGACTACATAGGCACTAGACTGGTGGCTGGCTCTTAAAAAGCGCAGAGATCCTTCCCCAGAGCACAAGCCTCGGAGAAGCCCGAGCAAAACCTCCTCAAGTCTTCCTTGTGTGAAGTGCGCTCCTGCCTAGACAGGACCAGCTTCCATGGCCTTCCATGGTTGCCTGCTGCCTTGTGAATTTCAGGTTTTCTGTCACTGATACTTTGCCCTGCAATTTTCTTTGTAGCTTGGGCATAGCACCTGTTTCCTGGGTCTCTAAAAATATAAACACATACAAATTTAAGATCTACTTTCTTGTGGTGAAAGTAAATATAGAAGAAAAAAATAAACCCATTCATCCCTCTCAAGCCTCAAGTTCATTGCAGGAAGTATATTTTTAAGTAAGAAACTATTATGAAATTCTCAGTGTCTCCCAGACCAAGAACTCTATGCTTAGCTAAAAATACAGGCAGAAATGCTTTCTGAACCTTGTGTTAAATTTGGGACTAACACAACAATGAATATATTATTTTCTACAATAGTTATATTTGAATCCATCTGTCAACTAATTTAACCCTTCTGATTTCCTTAGAAGATATTACCAAAGCAAAAAGAAAAAGAAAATAAAAAGGAAAAGGGGAAACCCTAATTTTGCTTATTTGATATCTATATATATCTATATCTATCTATCTATCTATCTATATATATATATATATATATATATATAGAGAGAGAGAGAGAGAATGTTCTAGACAAATGTTTACTTGCTGTTTAGACAGCTTTATTATTTTTAAATATGAATTCAGACCTCTATGACATGGAATTTGGCTTTCCAGCATTTTAGATTTTAGGCTAGATTAGTGATTATCAATTTTCAGGGGATGTTGAAATCAATCACCTGGGGAGCTTTAAAAAATAATGAAGCCTGGGTCCCACTCTAAGATATTCTGATTTAATTATTCTAGGGGGTGGCCTGGGCATCAGAGTTTTTAGAAACAGCTCCTCAATAAAGTTAGAAGTTCCCTGTGAAACACATGCGCCCCTAAAGAGGGATAATTAGTTCTTTTCCACTCAGATAAAAAGCAATCCTTTTCCGGGCTGGCCAATCCTTCTCTCACAAATCTTTAGAAGTGTGAGAAAAGTGACAGGAGTCAGGAGTGATAAGACAGAAGTGAAAACAGATGAGACTGGTGCTGGCAGCCACAGATATGTGGACAAGTGTAAGTGGTTTGATGCCTGCAGAAGTAATCAACAGGGAAGAGGGAAAAAGGACCACTGAATGAGAAGGAAGGGAGGGAGGAGAAAGAGAAAACAGAAGCCACCACCAGTCTGCACCATTCCGCGTGCAGAACCACCATGAACCCCAGGAGATGTGCAGGTGTGCAGTGCATGTGGGGAGGCTCACCAAAAGAAGACCTTTCTATTGAATTCTGCAGAAAGAAAAAAGAGCCAAACATCCAACTGTAGTCCATCCTTGCCAGTACAGGTATATGGGGGGAAGTGGTGGTATTTAATAGGAATTTACAAGTATCAAGCTCCTATTGTGTACTAGGAAAGGTTCTTCCATTATATTATCCCAAATTACAAGTATCCAGGCAGGGAACACCTTATTTTTCTCTTCATTACAGCAAAAGCGACCAAAAGCCACTACTTCTAAGACCTGATCAACATTTGTTTCTTTTGAAAACCTTTGTACAGGACATGTTCACTACCAGCTAATGATTCCCTACTGGCTCTCCCCACAAGTCTCCCCACCTTAACAATTCTGGCCAGCCCCCGATGTCCTATTAATTTCCAATCTTCGTCTTAAGCCAGCATTCTCATTTCAGGGGTCCTCAAACTGTGGCCCGTGGGCCACATGAAGCGGTGTGATTGTATTTGTTCCTTTTTTTTTTTTTTTTTAATTCAAAATAAGATATGTGCAGTGTGCACAGGAATTTGTTCATAGTTTTTTTTTTTTTTTTTAACTACAGTCTGTCCCTTAGTTATTCATAAGTTTTCCAGAAATAGATTCAAATAAGAATGTCTCTCACCTCCAAGGTCCTTATTCAAGGAAGTGACTGTGGGCAGTTTCTCTCAGCATATGATACTGTCACATGACCCATCATATTTCACTTCTCTTCATGCAAGCCCATGAGTAATAGCAAGACCCTCACTCTAGGTCAAACTGCCTTCCTCATTTTATCTCACATTTTCCCCAAACTTATTGCCTACAGACAGAGGTTCCAGGTCTCGAGAATATGAATTAAGTGCTTAGCTGTGTCTATTTCTGGAACAGTACTATTGTCTTTGAGGGTTGCATGACCAACTTAATAAGGTTGAGACTTAGGTAAACAGTAGAAATCTTGAATCTGACTTTTCAGTCCAAATTGTTACAACGGCATCTACTATTAAATAAAGCATTAGGTAAAATCTCAAGATTTCACAAATAATCCTAAACACTTTCTCAGGAATGCATTCATGTGTTTTTGAATTCATGTATTCATCTGCCGTTGTTTTCTGGCATGTTTTAGAAGGAATTAAGAAGTTATTTATTCCATATACATCTAAAGATGTCTTGTTGAGTGCTGTATATTTCATAGCAGGACTACTAAAATTGATGCAATTAAATGTAGCATCTCAAAAAGAGTGAACCACTGCAATCTGTGCATGGAACTCCATATGCCTTAGAGCAGTGCTTCTCAAATATTAATATGCAAACAGATCCCTTGGGAATAGTTTTAACCTGCAGGTGTGGGGTAGCATATTGGCCTCATGCAATTATAGGGGCTAGCAAGGCTGAAATTTATAAAGTACACTGACAGGTTGGAAACTCCGGCAGAAAGAAATCAATGCCGCAGTTTTGAGGCAGAATCTCTTCTCTGGGAAACCTCTGTTTTGGCTCTTCCAGCTTTTCAGCTGGTTGGATGAGGCCCACTCACATTATTGAGGATAACCTCTTTTTCTTAAATTCAACTGATTATATTTGTTAATTACATCTAGAAACACTTCAGAGCAATCTCTTGAGTAGTAGGTACAAGAGCGAAGCCAACTGCATGTGAAGCTGACCGTCACAGCAGGGAGTGAGCTGGTGCTCCCAGGTAAGGCAGAAGCCATCAGTCCGCCTCACAGTGAATAGGAAGGCCATGGAAAATCCAGTTTTGATGGACAATTGTTTCCCCTTCTCCTCTGATTTTAGATTTAGCAAAAGTAAAGACCTATTCCTCACCATTTTACAGGCATCTCTCACCTTACAGTTCTTTCCATCTGCTTTTCTCTTGAGCCTGACCTCTTAAATGATCACAGACCCAGAGGCCCTGATCACCATATGGGTCCAGAATTGAAAGACTTGTTCTGGAAAAGAAGGTTTTTAATTGCAGTTGGCATTTTAGAGTCATACACTGAGACAACCATCTGGCATACAGCTGCCATAGCCTGTGATGCCAGCAACAAACACCACGGCCCTTGAGACCAGGTGGGACAAATCTATTGGCTGGTCACACACTTTCTCCCCTGCAGAACAAGGAGGCAAGTGAAGCCTCTGGGAGGATTTCCTGTCTAATTCTTTATGAAAGACATTCCCGGGGAATGATTTTGTCAATTACTACAAACAACCAACCAACCAAACAAAAAACACCTCATGACTAACTCAAAGATAGGAACTTTTAAAGGATATTTCCCTTCTCTGAACATCTACTGCACACGGTAATTGGAACTTTCAATACAACTCAATACATTTCCCTTTACAGTTTTTAAAATGTGTCCACACTCCAACTCCCTATGTAATTGTAAGTACCTCAAGAACGGAGATGGGGTCCTTTCCTTTAAGTGACAGTTTCACACAGTCTCTGGGGCATCAGAATCAACAGTGGGAAAACCATCCTTCAGCTAACAGGGAACGAAACTCTTGTTGTGTGTAGGAAAGAAACTCAGTCAAGTGGCCTAAAAGTACCAATTCTCTTCCTCAGGCAAATGTTTCTTGTAGTAATAATACTTTAAAAAACTTTCCAAGGATGATATAATCAATACTCTAAAATTTCTATGAAATGTTAATGTCTTATAATCCTGCTTTTAGATAGTAAGCAATAAATAAATGCCAGAAAAATTAAAGCCATTTTAAATCATTGTCAATGTTCATTGGTAACAAAACGGTATATCCACTAATTCACTATGGCTTAAAAAACGCTGCATTAAATCCTAGCTCTGACCATGTCACCAGAGAATAAGCTTCAAAATCAAAGCATGCCAACCTCATTGCTAACAAGAGAAATGCAGGTTAAAACTACATACCATATTCCACCTAACTCATATTGAAAAAGATCAACAGATCAGATAACAGTGAGTTGGGCAGGGTGTGGGGACATAGGTACTCTTGTAATGCTGGGGTATAAAGCAGGAGTATTTGTCAATGATATCTACCAAAACTACAAATGCAAATAGCCTTTTACCTAGCACTTTCACTTCTAAGAATATATGATATGCATTGATAAATTCATTGCAGTGTTATTTGTATGGGCACACAATTTGCAAACTTAATGTTCAATAATAGAGAACTGGTAAAACAAATCAGGCCTGTGCAAACAAGGAAGATAAGCAATGGTTAAAAAGGCACCTCCTTGTAGTTCTCTTTGTAAATGTTGATGCCCAGGCTACAGCATTCAAGAAAATAAAACAAAGTGCAGACCAAGGTGTAGAGTGCCCTGGGCTGGCTGTCTTCTACTGCCCTTAGGGACCTGCTCTCTACCCTTGGTCACTTAACTCTGCCCCAGAAGGCTGATTTTTATGGACAACACAAACATCAACCAGCTCTCCGGACCTCTGTTTCCATTAAGTTTGGTCAATGGGGAAGTTCAGTGGCACGAAAGAGGTGCCAAGGGGAATGCATTTTGGATATTTGGGTCTTGGCTCCCTCCCTGTGGAATCGTCTTCAGCTGGCTGGCTGAGCTTCTCTCCTGAAGGTCTCCGATTGTCTTGAGACAGTTTTTTCCAAGACTTCTCCCCCCTCCTTGCCCACTTGGGCCTGGGAGTCAAGATACTAATCACCAGACCCAGGTATCTGCATCATGTTTTCCCCATTACTTTGGGTGGTTTCCTTTAACTCTGTGCACACATTTATGAACAGTCCTTTTACCAAACTCTTCCTAAATCTTCCTAATTCAAGGGTTGCCATCTGTTTGAAGCTAGAACTCTGACACACCACAACAAACCAACACTGTTTGTGTATTGTTTTTTTTTTTAAAGACAAGAACACACACATAACACATACACACAGGTTAATATATGTTTATATATATTTACATGTATTATGTAGACTATCTCTGAGAGTAGAGCCAAGCATGTGGGAATCAAACACTATTTGGCCCTATAAAAGGAAAATAAGTGGCCGGAAAACTGACATGGAGAAGAAACTTTTTATTTTATATTCTTTTGTCATTTTTGAATTGTCTATCATTTTTATGTAATAACAAATTGTTTGAATTTAAAATAAATTCAAGGCAGATTCTGCCATGGCAAAATGTGTGTGGCTTTCTTCCAAGTGACAGCCCCACATGGTCTCTGGAGCACCAGGATCAGTAGAGGAGGAACCATCTCTGACAGGGTGAGCAAGATGTAGGCAGGAGACAGAAAGATATGTGGCCCAAAGCATCAATTTTTCCTTTTCACGCAAGCGTTTTTGTAATAACAACACTCTTTTTAAAACCTTTCAAGACAGACATAATCAATCCTCTAAAATCTCCTTGAAAAAGCAGGGAAATCATTCTAGTCAAAAGCCTAGTATGAAAACTTAGTAAGATACATGTATTTTTCCATGCTCAAATTGCCTACCACCTGGTCAACAATTAAGAGTATCAAGTGTATGTGCTACTCCCCACACAGCAAGGAATATAAAGCAAACATCAGGCTGGTCCACGCCTTCCTGCGGCTTATTGTCTAGTTTGAGAGGCAAAATTAACAAATACAATCTAATGTGAATCAGGTGCTTGCCTTGAAATGTAAATGTGAGGCCAGAAATGGAGAGAGAGGCGACACAGGTAAATACAGATTTTTTTGAAGGATGAATGATTCTGAGAGGCAAGGGAAGAAAGACAAGGTTCTCCAGGTTGACATCCAAGCTAAGATCATGAGGGACTGAGCAAAATGGAACAACACCGTGACTAAAAGTCAGACTCTGAAGACAGAGAAGTAGCTACAACCAGGCACCTCCATTGTGCAGATGGAAAGACTGAGGAACAAGAGCATTTTGAGGGTGTACACTGTTAATAGGATTGGCTTGCCCAAAAGTAGGTTTAAATAGGCAAATGAGGAGGCCAGGGAAACATCCCAGAATGGAATCTCAGCCTTTGTCCACCTACACTTCTAATACATGTATTTTGTTCTGAAAGTCATCTCAATAAACTTGGTGCTTAGTTTAAAAACTTAACAGTTAAGGGCTGGTAAAAAAATATGAATCTAGCCAGTTGTAGATCACCTTAATATAGTTCCAGCCTAAATACACTATTATACAGGCATTGAATTGAAGGAGTGTGTGTGTGTGTGTGTGTGTGTGTGTGTGTGACATTGCCCTGTTTGGACTTGTTTAACTGAGGAAGTTCAGCTTTGAGGTGTGGGTTTCAGTAGCCTTTTGGCACACACGTTTAATTATTCACTGTGATTGATTTAAGAAAACTGCATGAAAAGAAGTTTATATCCATCAAGTAATTAAATTAAGGGATTAAAGAATGATTCCCTGTGTTTCAAAGAAATTAATGCAATGAAGGACTTTAAATGCAAAACTTGACTGTCTCTTTTTTATTTTATTTTATTTTATTGCAGTTTTTGGCCAGGGCTGGGCTCAAACCCTCCACCCTCAGCATATGGGACCAGTGCCCTACTCCACAGGTACCGCCCTTGACCGTCTCTTTAAAGTAGGATTTTTTAAAATGTAATTTACAAGAATTTTTAAAAAGTAATCTATAGAATAAAACACACTGTAGCTGAATGGAAAAGTAATTGGCTTTCTCTACTGACAAACATAAAATAACTGAGCTGGATTTTCAATTGCATCTCTTTCTCTTTAACATTCTCCAGCCTCAGTAACTCCAAATAACTCCTAAAAATCCATACACTGATTTTTTTTTTTTTTTTTTTTGGCTTATCCTTGAATTTCTTGGATCATTGAAGAATGAAGTGTAGTTTGAGTTCCCCCAACACTTGCTGAATTCTTTCTTTCATTTGCAGGAATATATCTCCTAGAATCAGGTATCAATCAGATGACATAACAGAAAACAAAATTTTAAAATGACTGTTACAAGTGGAAATTATATAGTTGCCAAAGGCAGTATTTCAGAATACTAGCATGCATTCCATATTCAAAAAGCTGGAACACTTTGAGTACTCTCAATCATCTTCCTTCATCTTTAATAGGGATAATGGGGATAAAATAGACTTCTGAAAGCTGGGGAGCAATGAGCAATTTGCAGTAAACGCTGTCCTTAATACGTGGCCTTTTTAGTTTTTATTGACAAAGCTGATTTTAATGGTGCATTTATTGGGCGAAGGCTGACTATAGTCACTCTGAGATGAGCCAAAAATTAGAATGTAGGGGCCGGGGCTGAAGAAAAGAGGAAGCCAGTTGAGGAAAGTAAGCCATATCAATGAAAATGGATATATTATATCAAGGAAGGGAGCAGAATGTGGCACTATTTCACGCCTGTGGCTCAGTGAGTAGGGCGCTGGCCCCATATACTGAGGGTGGTGGGTTCAAACCCAGCCCAGGCCAAACTGCAACAAAAAAATAGCCGAGCGTTATGTGGGGCGCCTGTAGTCCCAGCTGCTCAGGAGGCTGAGGCAAGAGAATGGTGTAAGCCCAGGAGTTAGAGGTTGCTGAGAGTCCTGTGACGTCATGGCACTCTACCGAGGGCAGTAAAGTGAGACTCTGTCTCTACAAAAAATAAAAATTAAAATTACAATTAAAAAAAAATCAACAGTCAAAATAATAACTTTATGCTTCTGTTGAAAAGTGCTTTCAAGTTAGTATTTTATATAAAGAGATAGCAGCTGAGAAAACAATTTTCCATCAGTGGAGAGGGCTTGGATGGTACACTGTAGCAACAAGAAAAATAACCCAGAGACTGAAAATAAGAGATGATTAAATAACTCTCTTGGTACCAACAACATTGGTAAATGGCACAGACTGACAGAGGCAAGATCATGACCACAGAGTGTATAGAGTTTTATAACATTCTGTTTCAACTTAAATAGTTTATTACTTACCACAGAAGTTAGTCAACATAAACATTTATCTGTTTTGAGAGCACTCATGACAAACTCTTGTAAAAAGGGTGGACTGTATAAGAAATGGGCCTTTCCTCAAGATGCTTATGCTCTTTCAGAGAATTTTTAAAATGCACAAAAATGATTTTTATCAAAAGAATGTTGGAAATGGGAAAAGATCTATATGAAGACATCCTTTTTAAATTAAGTTATTCATTTAAGGGTGAAACAATACTTTATCTCTCAGGGCTGAGGCAGCTTAATGAAAAATGCAAAAACTAATAGAAAACCTGATAAGAACAGAATTTTTAAAAAGGTAATGACTATTATAGAATCAGAAAAATCAGCCCCTGAGATGAGCCATTTGCTTCAACTAAGCATGGAATTTGGTCTGAATGTCAATTTCCTGTGAGGTTAGAATCTTCACAGATGAATTTCTTGGGGGAGGCATTTTCCCTCTCTTTTTCAAAATGTCCTGTAGGGGTCTTGTGTATGCCCAGTGCCTAAAAGGTCTTTCAATTACAGTTTTACTAAATATGTGAAAATACTGGTCAAAACAGATGATTTCCATATTTTTTCCTCTGGAAAAAGGCCAAAAATAGTGCTGTGTTTGGGGAAAGCATCCAATTTAAAGGGTAAAATAAGGAGGCCCAAGATGCTTGGTTTCTGACACCCAAGTCGGTTCACAGGGTAGATAGGGCTGGAAGAAGCCAAAGCAGAGACTGCCACGATGGGCGCCTGAGCTGGAGACAGTCCACAGGTTGTTCTGTTTGGCCTAAATGCTTTTCTTTTTAAAAATGTGAACCAAGTTTTAAAGTTATAAGATTTCAAGGTAAAAGGTTTTCCAACTCTATGTAATAAAAATCTTTGGTAACAGTGGGCCTACATTATTCCATGACAACAGACAGCTGGTGGTGAGATGCAAGGGCTCCCTGGAGAAGGTGTTTGCATCCTTACTGGCCAGCTCCTGTAGCTACCTGAAGTTCTACAATTAATAATAATTTAAACTGCCCATTCAATTCTCTGATTGTGGACCAAATGCTTAGTCCAGTACTAACTGTTGTCATGATTTCTTATTTATTCATCACAACCACCACGTAGTTTTGTTGTCACCATTTTGCAGATGAGGAAAGTAAGAGCCAAAGAGATGAAATCACTTGTCCAAGGTCAATGAGAGGCAAAGTCAGCAATGACACATAAGTCCCTATCTCTACAGGAAAACAGTACTCCCAGTATAAAAGTTCAAGAGCAGAGCTTCACACTCATTCCAGGAGAAAACAAAGATGCTGAGTATAGCTCCTGGGAGCTGAAGGGAGTATGCAAGGGGGCAGGCAAGCAGTGAGTTTCTTATAAAAGAGATTTGCTTCTTTGAAATTACCTTCACTTATTTTTAGGAGACACATAAGGAAAGCTTGGTGAAGCCCAAGTGTTCTAGGTCAAAAACTTGAATGTGTGTCCAGGCTCTGACATATACTATCTATGAGAATACAGACAAGCAGCTTAACTTCTAGGAACCTTTATTTCTTGATCTATGAAGCAGTAGCTTGTAGAGTCAAAGTGAAGAACAAAAATGCTTGAACCACATGTGAAAATCTTCCAGACGGTAAAAAGTGCCACACAAGCACTCTCTAGTCAGGAAATTAACATTCTAGGCAATGCTCCCTCATACTGAAGAAATTTACAGGAAAGGAATGACAAGATAATTAAGAGTTTGGTAAATCTATTCCTACTCCTCAATTGAATGCAGCAGTTTGATGACTTCTAAAAAATCTTTTAGGAAATCTGAGTTGAATAGATAAATTGAAATATAATAATATTTTTGTTACCACTGTGCTCCAAAGCTTTCAAAGATATGATCAAATCAGTCATTGCTATAATAAAGTTCCTAAGAGTGCCTACAAGATCTTTAAACAACCCTTCTAGAACTAAATAATCTTGTTTTAAAATATTGTTCATAACAAGTGTTAAGTTGTGGCAAATAAGCAGTAACCTGAGAATCAGGTTCAATTTTCAAATCCTTTGCTGACTCTTGCACATTTACCACGCAAGAGCTGATCTGCTTTGGCTTGGAGACACTTAATATGTTATTTGGCAACATGCTAATAAAATCAGTAAGTTCGACATGCAGAGATGGGGAGGCAACGTGGCGCCTTAAGACTGTGGGACTCTAAAATATTGAAATTGAACTGTTTGGCTTTCTTTCTCAAGAAGATAAAACCAGCATACTTTCATTCAGAGTTGATGAAGGAATCAGAGAAGAAAATGAGAAACAACTTTGTTAGACTGTTAAGTATCTAGTTGAGATACATTTGATAACATCCAGATATATGGAAAGCAATATTCCTTAATCTTCTCTTCTTGAGGTCATTTCCTCATGTAAAACTTAATTATGTAATATTGCGACACGATTTCTACTGGAGTAGGATTCACCATGATGGGAGGGCAACAGGTTGCAGTAGAGAATGCTCTGAAGTAACCAAGAGCTGACTTTACATTCATGGGCAATTACTCAACCACCCTGTGCCTTTTCTTTGACCCGTTAAACAGGTTGGCTAAACTTGATGATCTTTAAGGTCCCTTTCATTTTGAAAAATGGCACAAAAGGACAAAAAAAGGCATATTCAGATTAACTTTAGTGTCTAAGATAACACCAAACACTTCGAAACCTCCCCCTTCATGTTTTTTTTAAAAACAGAGGAAGTGAAATTAAAAAAAAAAAAAAAAAAAGTTTCAAGTATTGTTAAGGCTGCCAGAAAGGACAAAAAAGGGCAGGAAATTCAAAACAAAATCTGAGAATCTGCCCTTAAAATGGGCAATTTTGCTTTCTTTCTCAGAGTGCAATTGATGAACAAGTGTAAGGCTGATCTTTGCCTTTCCTGGGCATTACTCATTGCTGTCATGACCTTACTGCTATTTGCAACAAACAGCACAAAGGTCTTATGTAGTGAGTAGCTATGACTTGTATGATGCCCTCCAATGAGTAAAAAATCTACTCCCCTTCAAGTCTTTGCAATTCCACTATGGTCGGTGTTTTAGTTCATTTCTGCTCCCATAACAAAATATCTGAGACTGGGCAATTTATAAAGAAGAGAAATTTATTTTTCACAGTTTTAGAGGCTGGAAAACCCCAGGTGAAGACTCTGGCAGGTTTGGGGTCTGGTAGGGCCCCAGTCCCTGCTTCTTAGATGGCACCTTGTTGCTGAGTCCTCCAGAGGGGATGAACATGATGTCCTCAAATGGCAGAAGACAGCACTTATGACTTAATCACGTCCGCCAAGTCCCCACCTCTTGATAACACCAAAATGGGGATTAAGTTTCAACATGAATTTTGGAGAGGACACACCACACCACAGCAGTAGGTGAGAAGAAAGAACAGTATTTACACAATAATGTTTGATTGTCAACAGTAAAAGTCAAGATACATTCCAACAGCAATCTTTCTTTCTTTCTTTTTTTTTTTTTAATCCTTATATTTTATTTTATTTATTTATTTTTTCTTTTGCTGGGGCTGGGTTCCAACCCACCACCTCCGGCATATGGGGGGCGCCCAATTCCTTTGAGCCACAGGCACCGCCTTCAACAGCAATCTTAATATGGAAAACATCTCTGAGGTGCATTCTTCCTACATTGTACTGGGACACAGTTGGCTCGTTCCAGAGAGAACAGCGACATGCATGAAATGAGAGGATCAAAGCTGTGACCTTGGCATTATTAGCACCACAACACATTTGTGAAATGAAGTAGCACTTGGTACTGCAGGAATTAAGTGACCTAAACTTTGAAATGTTTTGGATTATCTTTGGCTAGGAAGTCAAATTATAACACTTTCCACTTCTTAAGAAGACTTTTTAATGCAAGGCTTAGTATGAACCTAATTTTGGCACCTTCACTTTACCCCCTCCTCCACTCAAATAATCTTACTGGCAGTGAGATATACCTCCTGGTGACGTGAGAACCTACATGCCTAAAATGCTGCATGGCCAAGGTGACTGGAAGGTATATTTTGGCTACATTTCACAGTCTCGTATCTGTCATAGCCCATTGTTTGTACCAATGTAGTTGCTGATTGGCTCCAGTTCTTATGGGGCCAAGTGTAAAAATGTGTGTCTTTAAGTGTAACTCTGATAAAGAGAACACAACTGAAGAAACATGCAGAAATGAGAGAGTGGGGAAAAGAAGGCACCCAGACTCTGATTTGGGGGTACTGTCCTTGCTGTTCCCTCCAACTAGATTTCTCTTACTTGGGAGTTCTTGCCACTTCGTCCTCTAACTTCCTTCTACTCACTGCACAAATAGCACCTTATGAAGGATGCCACTGTTGACAATCTTTTCTAAAATCACAAACACCTACCATTACTCTTTGCCCTGACGCTGTACTTATCCCTTGAATGATTAGTAAAATTTTGTTTGTTAGCTTGTATCCAAGGGTTTTGTCTAAATCACTGCTGTACTTCCTTAATCTCAAATTGACCTGCCCATGGTAGCTGGTGCTCAATCAGCACTGGCTGGGAGCTTTCCATTTCCCTAAATCCTCCAAAGCCAAGTTTCACATCTTATCCTTAAGTTCCAGAACAAACCTTCTACCCTTCTGATCAATTCCTCTTATTTGTAAAAAATTATTGTGTATTTGCAGCTGCTGAATAAGGAATAAGAACATGTTCACAGGGAAAACAGAAAAAAACAAAACATGTTAAACCCAGGTACGGCCACATAGGAGTTTCCCAACTGGCCTGTGGGCTGCGTGTAGATTATGTGAGACATATTTTGCTTATCTGCGGTGGCAGATATCATGAAAATTATGCATGGACTCTTTTTTTTTGCTCATCAGCTTTTGTTAGTGTCTATGTATTTAATTTATAGCTCAAGACAACCTTTCTTCTTCCCATGTGGCCCAAAGAAGCAAAAAGGCTGCACACCCCACTGTAAACAGTCAGTGAAGAGTTTCAAAAAGAACCAGCTCAATGTTTCAGCAGTCAAAATTAGCAGGGAAAGAAAATCAGTTTAGAAGTCAAGGAGAGTTTCTTTCCTGGGAGGAGCTCACGAAACTGGCTCACGAAGTTGGAGCCAAGATATACTGTTCTGAAGTCAAGGGCACTATCTGGAGCTGTGCAATAGCTGTGAGCACACATGGCTTTATAAAATTTAAATTAACTAAAGTTAAATCACATAGTCAGTTCTAAGTCACACCAGCCGTTCTCAAGCGTTTAACAGCCACATGTGACCAGGAAAAGAGACAGAATGTTTTCGTCATCACAGAAAGTCCCACAGGACAACATTGATCTAAAGAAATCCAAGAGGCCTGGTTACTCAGCTTCTAGGGGGTTCTGAAAAGGAAGGCCCACGGGACCTGGAAGGAGCCACAGGACACAGCCAGGGAGGTGATCCCACTGGGAAGGGACCTGCCTGCTGGCTTGGCTGACTTGTGTAATTACAGTCCTCTCCCAACTGCTCAAGGAATGTGTGTTGTATTAAATGACTGGCTGTCTGCAGTGTCACTGCTGAGGTAGGGACAGAGGACAATTAGGGACAAAGCCTAGCAGCATTCCAGGGTAAATCCATAAGCCGCGAGTGGCAGTGGCACAAGGTTCCAGAAGTGAGAGAAATGGACTGAACTGGGTTTGCAACAAGCTGAAACCTGCAAGGACTCCAGTCAGCTGGCACAACCTCTCAAAATGCAAATCCCCGAGCCTGAGATAAAAGTAAGTCTCCTCAGACTCCCAGGTCTCAAGTAATTCTTACTGAGTCCCATTTCAATGACTGAAACATAATGCAGGGCCCAGGCACACAGATTAAGTTTCCAGGCAAAGCTGACAGAAGCTTAAAGCAAGGAAATTAACATTTTAGGAGAAAAACTGGCTTTTTAAAAAAGATTTTTCTTGGATGGTTTCAGTCATAGCATGCCAAGTAAGGGTGAATTTCTAGGAGAGTATCACGCAGGGAAGATCAACTGCTGGGAGAATTTATTCACAGGGGAAAACCCGAAGGCCCTCAGGGAAACCACTTCTGCAGGACTCCAGATGAAAACTAAACCCCATTAAAAGCATACCTTCAGGGCGGGCTTTCTCCTTGAAGATGTCTACTTATACCTCCAACCCTCTTTTCCCTACGATTTCCAGAAGTCTGCAGAAACTTTATAAGCCCTACCATTCCACATCCATAAACCTTCGGCATATTTTTCTCTCACAAAACAATACTATCTTTACAGTCCTTTTAAGATCAAAACCAAAAACTTTATCTTCTCCTACAATAAAATATTATAATTACAGTGTATTAAAAAAAGACTTTAATTCCAATACACAGGAATGGAGAAGTGTAAATAATCTGTCCCACAGTGATAATAGGTGCTAAGAAATGACCTGAACGCAGCTCTTTGGGCCTTGAGGAGAATGGGAATTTTGAGAATTGACTATAGCTGTCCTGTTCATTATGGTCACCAATAACCACATGTCATTACTTAAATCCAAGTTAACTGAAATTAAAAAAATATTTAGAAGTCAGTTCCTTAGTTGCACCTGCCACATTTCAAGACACATGTGGCTGATTCATAGTTTCCATGTTGGACAGCACATATAAAAGGTATTTTCATCATCACAGAAAGTTCTATTGAATGTTTCTCTAAGATGCTGTATCATTCATCCCCATTTCCTAATGGAGATGATGAAGTAACAGCTCCTTATGTACAGGGTTATTGAGCTACTGGCGACTTTGTCCACACTGGACAACTCCTACAAGTGGTTTATATGTTGTCCAGTCACCCCCATCTCCTCAGGTCTCAGGTGCACTAAAATGGCATTAAGTGTAATACCACTTAGTAACATCTATTGAGGCTCAGCCCAGTTGAAACTTAAATTTTTTCAAATTCCATAGTATATTGCATATCTTTGTGATATTTGAAGTGAGGGCATGTCAGGAAAATGTTTATGGGGGATACCCAGGAAGAAGGCACTCTCCAGAATTAATGAATTAGTTTACAGACGTGTCCTCAGGCTCCTTTGGGTAGAATGAGGTGTGCACAAAACCCAAGGACAGGCTGGGAGTTACTGAAAGTCCTGGAACTCTAAAGAGCATCCCCATACATTTTTTCAGGTACAATGAAGGAAAGGTGTTTAAACAGAAAAATTCATAAAGTGCTGCTGATGGAAGCCCAGTGCCAAAGTGGGATCAGGAGCAGGAAGGCCCCGGTGCTGAGTTGATGGACGGGGAGGTTGTGGTGAGCTCCCCTGCCTTCTACCAACTGCAGAGGCCTGGTGGAAAAAGAAGAAAGGGATTCCCTGCCTTCCCACCACAAACTCCTGGCCTTGCAGTGGTTTTATTATTCCACTCCCCCACCTAACAATTTTCCAGCTTCTCACAGAATTAAGCCCAAACTAAAAGCCTGGCATTTAAGGCCCCCGTAATCTGATTACCTTTCTGCTGAGCAAGTCCTTTATCAGAAACTCTTTAATATTAACTCTTTCTGCTTCCCCATGGCCAGAATTTCCACCTCCCCACCAGATTATGGAATGGCCAAGATCATCACCATGGTGACCTGCCCAGCCTCCAGAAGGAGTTCAGCATCTTCTCTTGTCATCTATAAGATTTCTGAGACCACGTGAGGTGACTTCATGAATGGCATCAAGGATGCCTAGTGTCCAAAGCTGCCCCTAAGTACTGGTCGACGTGGCTCACAGGCTCATTGTCCACTTTGACTATGGCTGGTAGAGTTGGAGAACTAGCCTTGATATGGTCAGGCTCACATAGCCCTGGCAGGCACTTGTCAACTTCCCTCTGTTTCCAGAAGCAAGTGGAGAAACATGGCCTGGGTGCTAGCAATGGACGCTGGTGCTCCCTTTGAAATGTACCCAGACTTTCAGACCCAGGCCAAGTACTTTCTTTTCTGGAAAGTCATCATTACTACCCACCTCCAACACTGTGCTCTGTCTCTTTTGATCTTGGTTTTGAACCATCTTTATTATGAGATAGCTTTTAACATAGGCCCACATTTACCCATTTTGTAGGTGAGTTTCTGAAATCTCGTAAAACCTTGCTCATATTTGTTATACCAAATTTAAAGTCAATAGATTGGGAGTTTTAAACCCAGTAAGTGGTACTATTTGCTGTGAGACATCAAATAGGTACTCTGACCTTTCTGGTCCAATTCTTCATTTGTAACCTACGCTGAGTTGGGCTAGATCTGTGTCTCTCAAACTGGGTGCCACACTAGAATCATCCAGGGATCTTTTAAAACAATGATGCCAGAGCCATACCCCAGTGCAATGAATCAGAACTTCTTGGTGTTTGGTTCAGGCATTGGGATTATTTTAAAAATCTCTCAGATAATCCCAATGGGCAGCCAAGGTGAAAAAAAAATAAATATAGAGTTTAGGAAAGGATTTATTCTATATGGATTAGAGAATTCAATAGGAAAAAACAAGAGTTAGAGATGGGGGTATGGTAGTACTGGATAGAGGTAGTCAGTCAGGCCTGCAACTGATGCCACCCTCATATTTGCCTTGAGCTGGCTGCATGGAAAATTACAAACTGCATTATAGCAGAACCTTATTATAAATGCATACAGGTATAATCAAGTACAACCCAAATAATTTTCAAGCTGAATAACATTTTGGAATAAGGTAGGAATCATAAACATAACTGGCTCAGGGAATGGTTGCCATTGTATATATTCTTCCTGGAAGATCATTTTTAGATTAATTTTACAAGTTCCTATCTTTTTAAAGGGGGGAAATCCTTTGCCAACCACCCAAGGGACAATAAGCTTAAAGGAAGATCTGTTTGAAAGAACTTGGGAGCAGGTTTCCTGACTGAATTTCTAAAGTGTTTTGACCCTACAAGGCAACATGAATAGTGAGTTCAAGGAGACCAATGTGAGAAAGCATATTTCCCTTTAGATAATCTAGCAAAGAAGTTAAGAAGGCAAATAGTTCCTCAGATCAGAATGAACAGTTGTGGATAAGATCTTTCTTCAGAAAATTGCAAGGCTAAAGAAATATAACACAAACAACATAAAGTTTAAGTTAAGACATCCTTGCAATTTAATTCCTCTCCATAGCCTCTGTGACATTTTTCTTTTCAATTCTGTTAAACAAATATATACCGAGCACCATTTATACACAAGATCTAAAAAAGAACCATTTCTGGAATGCTCAAAGTTTAAGTATATTCTTGGTATAATGGCATCTGTCTTACTAGGAAATCAGCAATGTAAAAATTACAGTTTTCTAAAGGATTATGTAAAAGATATTATTCTAAATGATTTATTAAGGCATCCCTTTTAAAAAAGAAGTACATAAAGGTAATACTGAAATCCAGCACAGTTTGAAGAAAAATATCTATAATTGTAATAAATGCATGAACCTAGTCATTGTTTAATGAAGCTCATCTTTCCTGGAAAGTCTCCACCGAGGAGGAAGGATCACAGTGACCTTTGGTCCCAACCAGGCCCTCTGGAAAAATCATCCTAATCAATACTTTTGCAAAAGAAGAGAAAGAAATCTAAATCACAGTATGGGAGCTAATTTATTGTGTTCAGAATTAAATAAAATGACATCAAGACTACAACTCTCTTTTTACGTCATAGGGAAAACAATATTTCTACAGTGCAAGGATCAGGAAAGCAGGGGTGTAAATTAGCTTTGCATGACACAAACAATGCATTTCCTGCTAATTGAGGTGATTCTTTATCATGTTCTTTAAAAATGTCATAGTCACGCAGGTAGGCTTTGATACTCCTCAATGTATGCTTTTATATAAAAGTGATTTCATTAAACATTAGCTGTGTGTTCCTTGTGTTCTATCAGTCAAAACGGTTCTGTTTTTCTCTCTATTTTTATTTAGACATCATGTTTAAGAAGTTCGGGGACAGGAAGCCAAAAATAATACCTAACCTCTATAATTGATGATAAAGTTCTTTTCCTACCGAAAAATGCCCATTTTCCTGATTGTGTTGGGCACCCTGAAGCTCTGATAAAGAGCAAAACCACAAGACTGTAGCAACTGGTACAGCCTTTTATAAATGGCAACATTTGTCTACTGACAATATGACATGACCCTTAAGAAGGCAGACCACACGGTGTATAAGAGAGAAGCTGTCACCGCAAGAAAAGGGGAAAAGAAAAATGACTCATTACATAGTTTGAACTCTAGTAAGACGGGCGGACATAATCCTCAAAGAAGTGTATCTTAAAACAGGAAATTCTCTAGTCCTGAATGTGGTTTTCGATGTTTAAGGCAAGAACAACGCTCCTGATGTCTACCTCTTCTACAATTCAGCCATGAAAAATATGAAGACGTGAGGGACCATCAATTTTTATCTGAGATTTACTTACAAATTAAGCATTGAGGAAGCACAAGGACTAAACATGGTAGAATGGATGAAAAGATGAATTCATGATACTTTACCATGTCTCAGTGGATGAACAGTCCTATTACAGCTTGGGCAGATGATTTCATCTTTCTGGGCCTCCATTTCCACATCTGTAAAATGGGATAATTATGCCTATCTCAGAGAGCTTTTTCCAAGATTTAATATGACAAGCAATTGAAAAACTGCTCTACAAATAATGAAGCATTCTATTAAAATAAGGGATTATTTTATAAGATGATTGTACTCAGACATGGTCAATATGTTTTTTTCAAAGTCATCAGACCAGACTTTTTTCCACTGGTGCTGTTTTGCCTGCATGTCTCAATGATAGTAAAATTATTGAAGTCACTTCTCTTTTCTGTTTTCCTGGCACTAGTTTTTTATCTGCCTGGACTGTAGCCAAATGACCATTTTCATAATTTTTTTTGTTTGCTTTTAATACTTATTTAACAGTTATTTTGGCAAAGAAAGACATTTTGTATGTTCCCAATGGGTATGTTCCAAAGAGAGCTGTGGGCAGAAATGTTTACTAAAACCTTCCACGGCATACTGGTCACCACCAATAAATTGCATACGAACCCGCAGTGAACCAACACAATCATCAATTACCCAGTCTGATCCCTTCATTTTCTTCTAATTTCAAGACACTTCAATTTAGAGAGAACATGAGCCAAACTGGCTTCCATGTTCATTTTATGATTTGAGAGAAGTGACACCAGATCAATCAAACATTCCCAAGATTTTCAGGGCTCACTCCAAAGGCTTTCTTGAAGATAAATTTTATTAAAGTACTGATCATAATCAAAACAGTACATTGTATCAGAGGTCAAGTATTGTTTTTCACTTCCTTTCCCAGAACTTCTTAAAAATGAATGTTTGAAGACAGATATAGAGAAGAACAAAATTGTTTTGACTGGCAGAAAATGACTTACACAGACATCTAATATTTAGTCAAGTTGTTTTTTATAAAAGAAGTTATATCTTGGGAGTAGCAATGCTAACAGTCTTGGCTCAGATGGCGCTAATGGCAGCTGCAACAGTTATTCAACAAGTTGATGCTGAATTGTTAAGAAATCTCTTCCTTTGTCTTGAAGATAACAGGCATCTCATTACCAAACTGATAATAGGCAGCGCTCAGAGTTCTGAAAACGCTTCTGTAAGGCATTTTTTGTGTGCTGAATAAACCTACATGATTACATAATTGCCACGAACATTCTCACCAATATCATCATTGAAATCTTGGTAGACAGATATTTTCAACAGTTCTGAAAGCTAACCAATGCCATGCCGAATTATTAAATAAAAGCATTACCTTTCAGCCATTTCCAGTAAGTGCCACAGAATATTAAGACATAAGAATATCAAAATTTTTATTTCATTTGCTTTCCCTCCCCCTAGATAGAGCAGTTCACATCTATATGGAATGAGTTGAAGTTAGTGGTCACTCCTGAATTCCCATAGAGGAGGAGCTTCGTGATGGTGACCCAGCTGAAGGCAGGTGAGAAGCTGATCTGGAAGCCGTGTTTGCACAGGGAGCACATAACATGGGTGCCAAGACAGTAAGCTTCTTCAGTCTTTGAAGGGAACTGTGGCTATAGACTGTGGTACAGGAGAAGGTGGAAGGCCTTCATGATCTTTCTGGAAACACAACCTACTCCTATTAATGTGCAGAAGGCTTTCATTTAAGTCTACTTAGCCTCTGTCATTTTGATCACACTTGCAAAATGGGATACTTCCCCTCAGGCAGGCAGAAGGGTGTCCTCGGGCATTCTTCCATTGCACCAAGATCCCTTTTCAACCCCTTCTCCATCAATCTCAACCACCAGACATAACGTATAATTCATAAAAAGGTAAGGCAAGAGTTGCAAAAAATTGTCCTGCATCAGATAATATGATTTACTTTATGACTCTGGCCTAGATCTATAATTATAGTGTGTTGGGCCCTCCATAAAAAATTCAAACACAAGAGAAGAAATGAATCAAAGGTGACAGACGGTGATAGATGGAAAAACAACAGCCTATAATACCCACCACTGCAGCCCCCACAAAATTCACAGAAATGAAGACAGGGAAAACCTCCACTGTAAAAAAGCAACTTACACAAAACAGATCATTCAAGATTTCCCCCAAGCTTACAACCACGACAAACAATCCTACAGATGGCTTCAAGCCCCTGACATTCCCACTTGGCTGAGTGAGAAGGTAAGCAGACTAGGAGGAGAAAAAGTCACCTCCAGTCCTGGATCTAAAAGCAGTTTCCCCTGCCTTGAAAAGCAATGAATTTTAAACAGGAACATACACAACACATAAACAGACACAGTGAGTTTGTGTGTATGCTAAGAGCTAGGTCAGAATCAGACAGAAGTTTCTTTCTCAAACTGTTTTTGTCCTAGGAAGGAAGTAAAGACTACACAGGTAGCTTGGCAGACCAGCCCTCCAAGTGAGGAGATAAGGCCTGTTAGAGAGGCTGTGAACAGGATGGAGAATCACACTGAGACGAGAACAGAAGACTCAACGAAGAACTGATGTTCAAGGCCCAGCCTTCTTTCAAAGCATAGGGCACAAGTAGAGAGGAGGAAAATTTGGAGGGTCAAAAGCAAGGAAATTTGTAAGCAAAAAGGATATGTGAGGTAGCCTGGTTCAACCAGAGCCAGAGCATTGAGACACAAGGGAGCAATGGACGAGGAGGAAGGGGCTTGGCCTCATCTACGGCTGAAGTCAGAAAGCTGGCCCTGTCATCTGTCTGTGTGCAATGTACCGTTTCAAAAGCCAAGAGACACTGAGGCAGCCCCTGACCTCAAAGAGGAAGGAGAGGCCATGTGCCCACTTAGGATTTATAGAGAGGATCCATGGAAGGCTTTCTAGCAGGGGCCGCCTATTCCAAATGATGTCTGGGAGGAGATTTAACTGATGGCCATGCATGTGTATTAACAAGAGAAGCGACAAAAGATAATCACAGGCAAAAACCAATTAGTAGACTCTTCAAGATAACAAAAAATAACAATTTAGGTTTGTGTCATGTTAGCAGAATTCAAGAGCAAAAATGAAACCAAATGGTTATGCATTTCATGCAACTATTCTGATGAATAAATTGAGATTTGATGCAACAGGAAGCAACATGAGATACAGATACAGATTGCAATGGAAAGTTTTTCTGGTCTTCTGGGTTTTTTTTTCCTTTCCTTTTTCTTTTTTATTTATTTCCTTATCATAGTTCATCAAAAGCAAAGAAAAAGTCAGAACATAAAATTCTTCGGAAAAATCAGAAACTAGTACTGAGAACTGGTTATTACACATGCTTTATTACTTAAGAGCATTAGTCAAGAACTAATTATTCTAGAAGACAAAAGTAATTAAGGCACAACAAGCTGCCTTTTGGTGAGTAAAATACAGAAGCCAATCAATGAAAAAGTCTGAAGTGGCACCATCAGAACAGTCTAAAGTCAATGACGGTGAGAAAACTTTAGTGAGTCCTCACTAAGCATCAAGCAAAATAAGTTTCTCAAGACAAAAGAGGATGATTTAGAAAATGTTGAAGAATATAACCATTCCATGAGAACCGGTCATTAATTTATTAATTTATTTGGTACATGCCTTTTTTGAGCAGAGTGCTATATATTTTAAGAAACCTTAAGGTATGATAGCTCCAGCATAAACTAAGCCCAGCAGGTGTCAGGCAACCTGGGATTAAAGGCCTAATGTGGTAAACACTGTTGAATGGGAGTTCAGCAGAGAAGTCGATGCTTGCCTTCTACAGTTCATGGTCAAGGGACATGGTGCTCTCTCTTCTAGTAATTTTACTGTGTTAGTTACATACAGTTAAAACAGGATGTGCAGCTGAGAAGGAGTCAAAGAGGCAAGTGGCTAGGTACAGCTCCTCCTTCACTCCTCCTCCTCCTCACTGCCAGAAACAAGTCTGATGTGATCCAAGAGGAGCAGCAGATCATTTGACTCTTCCTTAGAAAATGCTGTCAGCCCTTTAGAGTAGGGTTTCTCAAACTGGAACACATACAGGAACCACCAAGGGATCTAGTTAAAAATGCACATTTTGATGCAGTACATCTGGGGAGGGTCCCAGAATTTTGTAGTTTCAGTGAATTCTCAGTGAGGCTGATGCTGCTGGTTCCTGGCTATCCTATAAACAGCAAGGCATTAGATCTCCTTTAGTTTATGTTATCACAGATGAGAGAAAACCATCACTGGGGTGGGGATGGGGTCAGAATGCTTCAGCTCAAGTTTTAGGCTTTGATGCACATTTTAACTCGTGGACATGACTGTTAGGGAGGGCTGAGGATCCAGAAGGAGAGAGAAAGGAGAGTTAGCAAAGGCCTCGGCTGGAGGTAATGGAAAACAGAAGAGGATAGCAAAGGAAAAGACTAGCTCATTGTTCCTTAGAAGACATAAATAGATGGTAAGAAAGTTGATAAAAATTATGAGAACAGAAATTTATTCCCAATAAGAAAAATTATAAAAATGAAAGTTAGGCTGCCTAGGGTAGGTTGACATTGTTAGAAATTATTTTATAACAATGTATCTTAAAGAACTGCAGAATAATGAACATAAAGTATGTTACTATTGTGTTTTTTCTTTTCATATACCTGAAGGACAGATTATGTCATATGGTCTTTTTTTTTTTTTTATCAAATACTATAACCTTTGAGTACAAAACATAAATTTTATATGTAGTAACAAGATAGTCACTCAAAGCAATAGTTAAAATACTCCTACACTATGCTAACAAGTGTCTGCAAACTAGGGAAATGCAATTATGGGACTCAGCAGATACTCCCTTGCCTAAAGCAGCAGTCTGACAACTGCCAACCTGTAGCAAATTCTGTCTTTTCTGAGAATATTTTAAGAAAAGTGGTGAAGAAATCCTTGAAAGGTAATAGAACACGGAATATATCCAGACAATTTTCCTTTTTTTCTCCCCAAAATATGAAAACTCCTTTAAGTTTTATTTCTTCTCCTAGGCGTGGGAAAGCATTTCATAATTTTTGACTTTAAGAAAAAAATTCACAGATACTTTTACCAATTCAGAGGAAGGGGGCAATGAAAACACCACAACTGATCAAAGAAAAATG
Source organism: Loris lydekkerianus (assembly GCA_963574355.1). Taxonomy (NCBI): domain Eukaryota; kingdom Metazoa; phylum Chordata; class Mammalia; order Primates; family Lorisidae; genus Loris; species Loris lydekkerianus. The sequence goes on from CAUYPK010117870.1 coordinate 112,916, forward strand.
ATACTACCACCAAAATCAAATAAGCCTTTTCTTTAGCAAGAAGCAGTGAATTCTAGCAGAAGGGAACATGCTATTTAGACAGGATGTATGCTCAGACACCTGTCTTAGGCAATTTTCAAAGTAGGTATGGTTTCTTTTTCTTTTCTCTTTTTTTCTTATAGTAATCATCTCCAACAAACTCCAAACGGATGCTGGTGGTATATGTTAGTTCTGACTTGTTACAACTGTTGGTAGTTTTCTATTTTGATTAAAGATTATATAAAGATTTTCTAAGTCAACTTCAGTGATTTCCTCTACCAACATGAAGACTTAAGTGTTTCAGAAGAGAACATATTGAGTATCTTACCTAATAAATTTCCTGTCACTGGATAGAGGGAAAATGAGACCCAGTGTGACCAAAAGGCTTGACCTAGTCACCCAGACACCTACAACATGCTCTAGTTTTTACCAGGTCTCGCCTAGGGAGAGTCTTTCTAATCTTAAAGTAAGGATCAACTCTAGGTTACCTTTCATTCAGGATCAAGTTTTGTGATAATTATATACTTGCAACTTTTTTTCTACTTGGTGTGGGGCACTAAAGTAGAAAATGATGAAGGGTTTAGCTAAACCTAGAAGAAAAAAAAAGTTTTGGTTTGGTGAAATAACAATGCAGATTTCAGTCTCTGTTTGCTATGGGGGGAGGAGGAGGAGGTGTTTTCCAAAACTTATTTTCTAAGCCAACAAGCAAATCCTATCATTAGGTATATACTCAGGGCTTGTGGAATTTGAAGCTAATAAATTTCAGGGGCACTTTTTAAGAAAGATAATATAAAAATCAGAATAAAAATTTAGGTATGAAAGTGAGCATTTATTTAGAATTAAAATGTATCATATCACATACAAATTTTAAAAAGCTGCAAAAACAAAAATATAAAATTCTTGAAAAATAAATATTTTCATTAATTAACTAATGTACATACCTCTAAAATATTTTTTCCCTGAATTTTTTGGTTGCATGTTCTTTTGATCACCTCTTCCAATAATATTTTGCAGTATTCTCTACTGAGTGAATAGAGAAATAATTCAGTCTTTCCTTTAGAACCATCAATTAGAATTTATAATTTATTCTTAAATAACTTGGAAAAGTTTCTTTCAGATTCATAACTCATTAAGATAATGTCCTATAAATTTTTTGGATTATCTCTAAATTTAGAAAAATCTCTATCAAGTTTCTTTTACATATGACCCGCAAGATTCAGGGCATTGCAAGATTTCTTAGATACCCTTTCACTTAATGACCATTATTAACCACATTGCCAGGCCCTCTCCCAGGTTCAGGAGATGGTCCTATATCAGAGAGGAGCTGTGAGGGTTAAGTTCTAATCACTTCATGCTAAATCTACCTGGCCTTTCCTATCAACATACATGACGCATCCTTGAACTCTCTCAGCTCTTCCAGATAAAGTGCCTGTGTTAGTGAGAATACCTAAATTCCCTGATGGCATAACTGTTCCATGATTCAGCCAAGACAGTATCACTTGATGTACACACTTCATTTTCCTATTCTGGTCACAAGACAGACATGATATTTGACTAGCTGGTGAATGGACCAAGCATTATTTTGCTAAAAAAAAAAAAAAGTGAGATGGGCAGTGCCTATGGTTCAGTGGGTAGGGCGCTGGCCCCATATACCAAGGGTGGAGGGTTCAAACCCAGCCTGGACCAAACTGCAACAACAACAACAACAACAAATAAGTGAGATGATATATGTAGAATACTAAAACACTAGAAAAATGTTGGATAGTATCATTATTTCTCTTAGCACCTACTCTTCCAACACTCAAGCTATAACAGACAAGTGGTTTGTGCCAATCAAGGTAGCCTTATCTTAGTATAGCTTTACAGTTAGTCTATATCCCCAAACCATATTATCTTGCTTCTAAGCCCAGGATAATCATTTGCTAACTGCGTGGTCTTAGATAAATTTCTTAATCTCTGGCAGATTTATAACGAGCGTATGAAAACCTACCTCATAGAACTGTTTTGAGGGTTAAATAAGACACATGAAGTGTTCAGCAAGATTTCAGTAAGTGGAAGTTGCTACCATTATTGGGATCCTTGTCAATAAAACTACAGGAAGCATAAAGTCAATTCCATTTTCCTATGTGGAGCTGTTTTGCAGTTTTAGTATGATGGGTAATCATTCAAAAAGCAGTAGTGAGTTACCTCTCATAGTCAATGAACCCTTTGTAATGATGTACAACTTTAACAGATAAAGAGCTGCTGTAGGATACAATGAAAATATGTACCCAACCCATATTTTTTTTTCAAAGGCATTCGTGCTTGTTTGGCCAAACTAGTTCTCTAAAATGCAGTCTTAACAATGCAGTTTTGACAATTCTGTACCTCTACAGTGTTGGGGGGCTTTTCACTCTCTAAACTCTCCTAATATCATTGTTTTGTTTTGTTTTGCTTTGTTTTTAAGAGGTTTGAGAAGGCTATGGATTGTGCAAATAAAATATTTACAACAGGAGGGAAAATCATTCAGGTAAGCTTTACCCTACCCTCAGTGGTCTTAATACACAGAAAGAAATGCAGCAAAGGCACTGGAAGATAGTTAAAAACAAAAAATGTGTAACTGAAACATCAGATAGAATGAGTCAAATATACAGAGCTAAAGCTTTCTTCAAAACAACACAAGCTATGAAAAACTGAATTTCCCAAAGGAAATACAACACCATGTTTACAAAGAAACTCTTAGCTTTTTCATTAATGTGCAATGCTCTTGACTGGAGGGAAAACGTGATACAATTAACAAAAAGCAAATTCCTCCCTAACACCTCTGCCAAGGAATGCTGCTGATGCCAGATCCACCTCCACTGTGGGAAGGAAGGCAGGGTAAGAGCCCAGACAGAGCCCTGCATAACACAGGTCAAAACATTTCAAGTTACAAATCAAGTTAACAAACCGCTCAATGAAATAAGTGTCATCCTTCTTCCTTGACTGACAAATGTATCTTCGCAGCCTCTTGAAAGACCAGATGCAACTTCAGAACTTTCTCTCTCACATACACACCAAACTGTTCCTTGGTTCCCTCTCAGGCAGAGGGTCCGGAGCAGAGGCAACAAAGGCTTCAGGAAGACAAACTCAGGGATCCCTGTAAGTGTAGGTGCTAGTTTAGGGCTATCTGGGAATCTGAGGTTTCCACATACACAAAACATGGTCTAAAAAAGGAGAGAGGGTATGGGCTGGGAGGCCCACGTGTCTCCTCACCCCCTGAGCACAGACCTGACCAGAGAAGAATGAGAGAAAAACGTCCCCCAAAGCTCAGGACAGAGGCCCCTTCTGCCCATGTACTAGTTTTAATCATGGAGCTAAGAAATTTGAAGGAAAATATTCCATCAGAAAAGAAAAAAAAAAAAAAAAAAAAAAAAAAAAAGAGCTGCATGTCTTGACCTTTCCCAGATAGAATCTCAGCAGTCACAGGTGCTTACCCTGCAGCTAAATCCCTTGTAGAACTGTAGCTTCAACCCCAGAAACAAAACACAAATGGCTAGCAAACCCTTAAGAGCCTAAGCAAGAGGCCACAATCTGACTAAATTGACTACACCCAAGGGTATAGTTGCTCCAGGTTCGGTACCAAGAACTATTTTAGGTTGTTTCAAAAGTTTTGTCCGTTTTAATGTCATGTGTTTTTGTAGCTCCATATCTCAATAAATATTTATTCTACTGTGTCATGGTATATAATGATCGATGGAGAATTTTGTACTCTATACATTGATGCTGTTCATTTTTTTCTACTTTTAATTTTTTTTATTCTTTTCAGGCTATTACTATATGATGTCATTAAGCGATTTTCGGCCAATTTTTCTCTACGAATTCTAATTGAACCAAAGCGCTGCCGAAACAGCCTGAAAAATTAACCAGGCATTTGGCAATGATAGTGTTAATGAACGCACTGGTCGACGTTGGTTTGCGAAATTTCGTTCCGGAAATTTTAGCCTCGAAGATGAGCCCCGAAGTGGTTGATCTAGAGTAATCCAGGATGAGGATTTGAGGACCCTGGTGGAAACTGACCCATCACAAACAGTGCGTGGGATGGCAGAAGAACTGGGTGTCAGCTCCCATGTGGTTTTTGATGGTTTAAAACGTATTGGAAAGGTCAAAAAGCTCGAAAAGTGGGTGCCCCACGATTTAAACAATCGGCAGAAATTGTCACATTTCGAGGTTTGTTCTTCATTGCTTTTGCGCAACCAAAACGATCTTTTTTGGATCGGATCAT